>JAQFZU010001726.1:0-11944 GCA_034696185.1 Henia vesuviana | reverse complement strand
AAAAACTCAAATTTTGTATTCGGATTTACATGTGTTAAATAAATGTATTTATATCGAATTTGAATTTTTATTCATTTCTATTAATTTTATTGTACGAAAATGGAAATTTAGAAATTTAAATCCAAACATAGTCGAAAGAATAAGGTAGGAAAAAATATAATAAAAGGTTTATTTATATTCAGGCTGTTGCGAATGGGAAAAAAAAAAACCAGTCCGATGAGTTTAAGGTGCGGTGTGATGCGGCAACGACGAGTAGTTTTAATTTAATCCACCATTTAATTTGTAGTTTTGTAATTATAATTTTAGATCTTTTCTTAATTTGTAGTTTTGTAATTGTAATTTTAGATTTTTTCTTAATTTGTAGTTTTGAAATTTAATTTTAGGTTTTTTCTTAATTTGTAGTTTTGAAATTGTAATTTTAAATTTTTTTGAATTTTTTTAAAAAGAAATAAAAATAATTTATTGGTAAACTTGAAAAAAATGTTTTTTTTTTCTATCATACTGGGTGCACAAATTTTGGTTTTGATGGGAATTGTCGGCAAACCGTGCGGTAAACGATGCATCGCGTGCGGCATGCGCGTCTGACGATCCACCGGCGGCTAAGTGCGCGCTCGTCGACAAATCATGCGGAAAACGATGCATCGGGTGCGGCATGAGCATCAACCAATTTCGGGCAGAAAATTACCGCGATCTGCTTACTCAACTTTTCGTTGGAAATTGTAAGTTTTGAATATTAATAATAATAATAATGATTAAAAATGTTTTATTTGCTCTTTTACAACCCTGCCTGTTAAAAAAAAGGGTGAGAAATTATCTCTCACCATGCAAACATTGTTTACCCTCTTTATGCTAATGAGGGTTTAAGAATACACTAAAAAGTTTAAAATTACAAAAGAATAAATCTACCCATTTTTAACCCCTTAACTTATATTTATTGACTCTCTTTACTTATTCCCTCTTCTCCCCCTTCTTTCATATCTCAATTCTCCCCTTTTCTAGGAGCAAATGACAAAAACAAATGACGTCAGACCTCTATTTGAGTGTATTACTTTGTGTTTGATTTTTTTTTGTTTAGTATTTAATTTTGTTTAGTATCTTCTATCTTCTATCT
The DNA here is from genome assembly GCA_034696185.1 of Henia vesuviana. Lineage (NCBI taxonomy): Eukaryota > Metazoa > Arthropoda > Chilopoda > Geophilomorpha > Dignathodontidae > Henia > Henia vesuviana. Next base: position 10,833 of record JAQFZU010001726.1, on the reverse strand, counting down.
ATCTATCTATATTTATAAAACAAAGGATGTGGTTTTTGGGTGTGCCTAATAAGTTGGGTATACTCAGATTGGAGTACCCCATTGGAGTACTCCAATTTCACTGATGTGATTAATCAATAAGTTACATATTTTTATTTTTTTATATTTTCGGTTGTTAATATTGATGCATTAATTAGTACAGGAGAGAGCTGGAAAAGGTGGCACGGACATTCGTAAAAACAAATGTGAAAATATCTATTTTCTTTGCTATTAATAAATATTTACAAACTAAGAAAATTTTAAACTAATTATTTTATTATTACTGTTTGCTTATTTACAAGATTTGAGAATTTTGTTATAAATTGGGGTACTCCAATGGGGTACTCCAATTGGAGTATACCCAACTTATTAGACACACCCCAAAAACAATAACAGGACATAAAAAAACGAAAATTTTTACATACCTCGAATACCACTTAAACTTTCTGACACACCATTTCAATCCAAATGACTACAATTCCCCATAAGATTGGCATTTTCAATGTTGATAACCAAATCACAAAGACAATCTCTACAAGTAACAGGAATACATCTCCACACACCATGCTTCAGCCATGGTCAACTTTGTGATGTGGCATGCTCCAGAGTTGGCAATCCTAGAAATCTATACATATACACAACAAATGATAAAACAAAAAATATCGTTTACCCAACTGCTTTAACTTAAAATTTTTATATATAATTTAAATTTAATTGTTTTCATCTTACAGGTGAGAAAAAAATAAACAAACCTAAAAATAAAAAAAACGAATGAACTAAACAAAAGTTAAAATTAAAAATGAGTTAATTATAACTCATTAAATTATTCCCCTTCTTCATTCCCCCTCACCTTCCCTATCTCCCCCTTTTTCTCCGAAGGTCAAATGACGTCACTCCCATATACCACTCCCCCTCATACGTCATTTCCGTCTCTTTTTCAATTCACTTCCGTGTCGTTTTGACGATTTTTGCCCATTTTCCCATACTACTTATATTTATTTCTCTTCATCGCCCCCTTCCTTTTTATCTCCGCCTTCCTCTTTATTTCCCCCTTCTCAGAAGGTCATATGACTTCCCTCCCCACATGTCACTCCCCCACAAATGTCATTTGTGTCTTTTTCAATTCACTTCTGTGTCTTTTCGTGTAATTTTGCCTCATCCTACTCACGAGTGTTTCACCGGTTTAGCCAGCATGCGTCCATGCATCAACCTCAATAATGTGGTCAATAGGAGTGCAATCCAGTCGCAATGTATTTGGTTTGGTCAACAATAAGGCCTTCAATGGCGACTACATTCTCAACCCTTTCAACCTCAAAACCTATGATATTGAACCACTTGGTCTTGCAAACCAACTCGCAATCCGTCCCAAATGAACCGATCATGTTCAATTGATTAGAACGGAATTTACGCGCAAGCCTACACGATGCTTTTTCAAGCGAGTGGGAGAGTAAACTTTGTTACCAGCGGTTTCGATATTGGTCTCACCGAGTACCCTTACAAATTTGCACTTTACTCTTTCAACCTGACTCAAGATCACAATGCCAGCGCGATTTTACTTCAACGTCACTCAGACGGGGACGCTGAGAGCAAAACTATCTGCAAAATCTCCTCGATTCAGCGTCTTCGAGATGTTGAATGCCAATTGTTTCCTCGAATTCGACGTACGCTTGAAATAAATGCGCAAAGAAACGTGATGGTCGACTTTTAAAAATAAAATAAAATGAATTCGTGACAAATCGAGCGAGTCTTGCGATCACGTTCTCAAACGAAAAAATGATCGTCAGCGTCTACGCTTCCGACAGATTGCCCGCATGCAAAATTAACCAAATCTGACAAAATTCCCGCATTTCTTCAAAAATCGTTTGAAATACACAACCGATTGAAAACCGACGGAATTGTAATTTGGTATCAAAAGACTGAATCTCGCAAATATGCCTCTCTATGGAAAAACGTAGAAATTTTTTATGATTTAAGCTTTAAACTTTAAGATTTATTTCATTTAAGATTTTATTTTATTATTTCAGTTTTAAATTTTATTCAACATTTTATTTAGCTGGCATGTGGATAATGGCAGTCTGCACCTTTACTGTGCAATACAGTCGATTGTCACCCGATTATCACTTGTTATGACCGCGGAAAGCAGCGGAGGAGTCATCTCACGCGCACAAATATAAACATACCCCAACTCCCAGTTTACCCCTCTGTCATAACAAGGTGAACTGGCGGTTGAGCTATGTTTATATTTTGAGTTCGCGGAGCGATATGGCCTCTCCGCTGCGCACATCGGCTATCTAGCTCGGCACGGACAAAAAAACGATGATAGTCGACTGTTATTGCCTATTAAAGGACCACACTAGCATTATCTGCTTCGGTACTTTAATGCCAGTTAAATAAAATATTGAATAAAATTTTAAAATTTAAATGAAATATTGAATAAAATTCCAAATGTTAAATGGCATATTGAATAAAATTTTTAATGTTAAATGGCATATTGAATGAAATTTTTAATGTTAAATGGCATATTGAATAAAATTTCTAATGTTAAATGGCATATTGAATGAAATTTTAAATGTTACATAGCATATAGCATGTTAAAATGAAATGTTGAATGAATTGATAAATAAAATGTTAAAGTTTAATATTGACACAAACCGCGCCCTCCATACCAAAAATACAAACAGGAAACGAGTGAGAGAACAGATAAAATAAACAAAAAGTCTTAAGTGAAAACAAAAAAAAAATTATTTTGCATTTAAGATTAAGATTTTAAACAAAGCACTTTTTTTTAAAAATTAAGAAAAAAAATATTTTATAAAATGAAACATTATTTGTCATCGTAGTCGTACTCGCGGAATCGATATATAAACGGAGTGGTGGTTCTTGTCGTGGTGCTAGGGGTGGGAAAATCGCTAGACTGCTCTTTAGAAAAAGAAGAGATATGGGACGATGGAGATGTCGAGCGCTGCAATCGACCAACGGTAATAATTTCGGTGGTAGTGGAAAGGGATGACGCCGGTAGCTCATCTCTCCCGCTTGGTCCAATTAAAGGCGGATTAAGATGTCGAACTCTTTCCGCACAAATAATTGAAAAAATTACGCTCAACATTGCGAGGCCTAAAGCAATAACTCCCATAAAAAAAATAAAAAACCGAAACTTGTTTTTAATTCGAAAACGAGATGGACGTAGAATCTTTTTAAACAAATAAATAAATTAAAGTTTTTAAAAATAACAGAGCATTTAGTTTTCGTACCGATATGTTCACTGCAGAATCTTCACAACCCGGTGCTGAATACAAGTAGTCATCGGATGAAATTGGTGGGGATGATGGAGCGGGTGGAGAAGGCAATTCGTTCTGACAAAAAAAACCAATGATGAATTTTTTTATGATTTATTTTTTAAGTATGATTTTTTTCCGTTTTAATATTTTTTTATTTTTTATTTTGGTTTCAACTTTCTTACCAATTCGATTTCTTCGGAATTAGTGTAAACTGTGGGTGAAACATCTTGGCAGCCACTTGCATTCTTATAAACAGGATTAGACGAAATCTTAACGTAAATATGTGAAGTCGTCATCTCCGTAGTAGGTTTGAGGGAATAATGAATACCCTATTCCTGTAGAGGCCGTTGTGTTAATATTCAACTTTAACATTTCATTCAACATTTAACATTTAAAATTTCACCCAATATGCCATTTAACATTTAAAATTTTATTCAATATGCCATTTAACATTAAAAATTTTATTCAATATGCCATTTAACATTAGAAATTTTATTCAATATGCCATTTAACATTAAAAATTTTATTCAATATGCCATTTAACATTAAAAATTTTATTCAATATGCCATTTAACATTTAAATCACATATCTAAAGATAAAGTCCAGCGGACTTTCAAGTCGATGTCTTGAATGAGTTTGTGTTCTGGTAAATTCAACGCGAATATTCAGAGTTGTAAATCGGTGATTTTATTTATGGCCAGTGATTTGCAGCTCTTATGACAAGAATGGAATTTTTAATATTTTCCTTCAAATCAAAGCTTGCAATAATAAAGTCGTAGAAGTGATTTAAATGAAAACACTAAAAATTCTGTCCACGTCATCCCAAATTGCCTCAATCGTATCAACTCCAAAAAACGATGAGTTGCCAATTGCTACATTAATAGCTGAGATATTATCGTAAAGTGAAAAATTAGTGAAAAACCTTTGACATGAACAACCGCAGTTAAGGATTATCCTCAGCTAAGACTACAGAATAAATGAAAAAATTTAACCAGAAAAGTTAGATTTAAATTTAATTAAATAATTAAATTTAAATTTAACCAGAAAAGAATAATTAATATTTACAATTAACATGTGTTAAGTTTAACTTTAAACATTCCTAAATGACACGCAATTAATAAATACAAACAAAATACATTATTCTACAATAAGTTTCCAATAATTTACAATATAAACAATTTAATTAGTATATAATAACATTTAACAATAATTTATTCTCACTGTAATCTCGTATGGAGCTGTTTATCTCTAACATTACTTACTTGTTAGCAACGTGCTTCCCGGCTACGTGGGGCGGCCGAACATGTCCTCAACCACCATACGACCACCACCATGTGAATTTATTTTTATTCCATATGAGATACATCAAAAAATTCATTTGGCAAATTTGTAATTTCACCTTCACTATTTAAATCTTGGCTAATTTTGAAAATCTCGGCTAAATTTTGATAAAGAAGTCAAGTAGCCCAAAAAGCGGATTAGAAATTCAAAAATAGCCCAAAAAGCGCGAAAGCGCCGATGAAAATATTTCACGCCAGAAGGGTCTGTTGTGGATCCCAGTTGGCGACAAAGCGCCCAATCTGGCAACCCTGGTCGTAACGATCGGAACAGCCAGGTCTGTACCGCCCATCTTATCGCTAGGGCAGGCGGTAGCAGACTGACTGTTCATTCGAGGCTGAGCTCCCCAGGTGGTACAAATGGACATGCCCCAGAGATCATGTGATCGGGGGTTCGTACTGGTTATTGCTCTCTGTCTTGGAGTGATAAAGGGCAGTCACAACCTAAAAAAAATTGGTGAGTAGGTATAGGGACGAATAAGAATGTATAGTTACCTATAAAGCACTAAGTCGCCTCTGTTTGTCCCTATTTGTATACCTGTACACCAATTTTTTTACAGTGCAGCGATAACAGAGAATGAAAGCCAGCACCCTTTAAATGACAGTCAAATCGCCGTAGAAGTCTTTCCTCTTGGAACCGCAGATAAGACGCGCACGAGCACCAGGGTATGCCTATCTGGAATCATCAGGACCTCGAACTCGGACGCCAAATTTGCATTATGTGGCTTTAGTCAATGCAGCTAAATTTAATTTTCCTCTTTTCTGTACAGGCTATGGCCTCTCGCCACTTTAATTAATGTACTAAAAAGATATATTTTATTAACACCAAAAACTCGTTCGTTATTCAATCACTACTCACCGCGATAGTTATCCATTGGGCACGATAACTTTAACTAGATGTACTAGGATATTAATTATAACAAACATAAAGTCTAAAATACTGTTTAAAATAGCTGCAGAATCTCTATTACATATGAAGTGATATCAAGATCAATTACTAATAATTTAATCAATTTATATATTTATTGATGGCTGAGTTAAAGTTCAATTAAATATTTCAAATTGCCTTTAAAAAAATTAAGGAAATGCATTGCAATGACAAGGATTAAAGCAAACAGTAGCAACATCCCAATCAATGAAAATAAAAAACAAACAAAGCAAGTCACATAAGTTGCCATAGCAGTGAGTCGAGTGACCGATAAACAAGCACAAATGAGTCAATGTCAGCGAAAGCAGCTGCTTCTAACTATTTTATAAAAGAGAAAAATCCTGTCACATGACTCTTATCGATCTAATAAAACTGGGAGTATTTCACCCTGGTAACAGGTAAATACGTGTAAATAAGTATCCGGTGCCAAGTTTAAAGCTTCGTTGCGCGTTGAGCATGGCTCCAACGAAAAATTATCGTTTCGAAGCGTTTTTACAACGAATGATGTCCGTTTCAGAATTTTCTAAAATCGAGTCTTATTCGCCTTGTGTCGTCCAATCTAGCACGGAAAAATTAGTTTTCAGACATGTCGTGCTGACTCGGGATCGGATCTATTTAACGGATCATCCACCCAGAATCGTTTACACTATTACGGATGTTGCTGACATTTTTGATATTAAAACGGTAGGAATTTCGAAAAGTTTTGCATTTTGTTGTTATTACGAATTAATAATTTCTTTTTAGGTGAGCGAACAGCCGGCTTTTCTCGATGGTCATTTTAAAAAAATATGTCAACACATCAAAATTAAGTGTCGGAGTCGACAACTCCATAAAAAAAGTTGGAATAAGAGGAAATCTTTGTCAGAACAGAATTTGAGTAAAATCGGAGTAGGTTTTTCGCTGCCAGCACATCAACCGTTAGAAAAGTCGAATTCGGACAGCACAGTTTTGGAAGCAACGAATGGAAGAAGTTCTCGGTTGTCCAAGATTTTAAATTTGCATTTTTTTACCAATAATCAGGCCAATTCACCAGTTCATTCCCTCACTCCTCCCATAGCATTGAAAACGAATTCCTTCTTCGGTGAATCGTTTACGCCTACCGAAATGTGGTAAGTGACTTCAGTTTTCTTCAATATAACTAAAAAGTACAAAAGATAAACTCATAACAAAACTTCAGATCAAATCATGATTAATAGTTTTTTTCTTTAATTCATTATAATTATACTTATATTAGCACAACATAAAGATAAATTAAGCTTTAACTTGTAATTTATCATTTAGTTTATTAGTTTGCTAAGTTTAGAATTATTACCAAACTTAAGAGCAGAGTAACGTAATTATATGAAGAAAACTATTTCTGGTTTTAAATAATATATAAGAATAAATAATTGATAGAAAAAATGAAGGTCACCTATTATTGAACAGTGAACAAATAATTCAAAAGAACAATCACTAAATAATATTGCTTAAGTTAATTAACTTAAGTTACCTCTCTACCACTGAATCTGTCTTTCTTGCATGGCTGTACTAAATTAACATTATTTGCAGACATTAAAAAGCACAACATTGAAATTTAAGAACATTTAAATATATAAATACACACATTTTACTTAGTTAATTAAAAGCGGGCATAAAAATTAATATAAAAACAGACCCATTAAATTTTCAAAAAAAACAAAATGCATAAAACTGCAAAATTGTAATTATAGGTCTAGAAGTAGTAGCCGTATCAGCAATGGTACAGGAAGTAGCCAATTTAGTATTGGTGGCCGAAGTAATAGCCAGTTAAGCAATAGTCGCCGAGAGAGTGGACAATTAAATAACAGTCGCAGCAATAGCCAAATGAGTAATGACCGAAGCAGTAGCCAGAACACCAACGGCCGAACCAGCGCCTCATCAAATTTTCCGTCGAGTGAAACGATGATCAATTCCCACGACAGTGATGAGCCCAATTACACAACGGAAGAAATTAATTTTTATATACTGAACCCTAACTCTAAATTTATCACTAATCTTTTCTTGATATGGGATAATAAATTAATTGTAAGTTAATACAATAATTTTTAAAATTATCTATTTAACATTTTTTAAAATCATTTTTAAGGATTCTACTCTTTCTTTCGAAGATGACGTTATATCCAATCGTTTACCACCTGAGAAAAAGTAAGTGCATTAACTTACTTTCCAATTTAAAAAAAATTTAAATAAAAGGCTCATTTACTTTTTAGTGAAAAACTTGAAATATTATTCAAACAACTAACTGAAGAATTAATTGCTAATGAAAAAAATGATGAATTCTTTCATTTGTTACAAGAATTACTATCGAGTTTAAAGAAATATCGAGTTTTAAGGCTATTACTGTGGAAGGTAAAAATTGCTGATTTAATATGAATTAATTACATCCACTAATTCAAACATTTGTGTACAGAATTCGAAACTGGTTCAGCTGCTCACTAGGAATCTTGAAGAATATCTTTTAGGCAGTAATTCAAAGGAACAGAAGTTGGAAACGAGAGAAGATGAATTAGAGTAAGTTTAAATAACTGAAAATAATATTAATTTTAATATCAATACAATGTTAATATGACAGAGTTGCATTGATAATAATTCAAATAATTCACTTATCATTTATGGAAAGTGATAATTCATCCCTGCGACAGTTCTATTTAACTGCAAACAAGTAAATTTTGTTATTCTATTACTTACTGTAAATGGAATAAACCTTGAGTTTATTTTCAGGAACAAACGCATAAATAAAATCATCCAACTATCATTGTCAACTCCACAATTACCAAATCAATATCTCAACACTACAAAACGAATGTTGAATAATTATTGCGAGTTTTCATCCAAGGTTTGGAACAACTTACCAGAAGCAGAGGTAAATAATCAATACTTGTCATCAACTTGTAACGAGATAAAAAGTCTCGAGCGACGTTTTTAGAAATACCCGACCGGAAGTCGACTAAAATGTCAAGAAATGGTATAATAATAATCTATTTCTTCAAAAAGAAGAAATAATTGTTATTATTGACCTGTTTATTAGTGTAGAGTTTGTAAATCCCCAGTGTTTGGTATGGTGTGATTAATCTCAGGTAATTAGAGTTAGATTTAACCATCACCTAAGGGAGAAAGAACATTTAACATGGATCGAGGATAATGTGATTACATTATCCAAAATCCTGTGTTTCACTCTGTATTTCGATAGTGTATTTATTACCGACTTTTTGTTCTATTGCGACCCCGATGCATGTGCGTGTTTAGATAAGTAGTTTTGCCATTCGGCCTTGTTTGTGTTAACCGTGTTTTAGTGTTAAAGAAAAGTGGGAATGAGAAAGTCTATAACTCACTGTACAGGGGTTGTGGACTTACATACCGCCATTAAGGTGCTGCAATTTAATGCTTGCGCACCTGTGAGACAAACAAATGAAACATGTGCCTCAACTTGTGAATAAAAGAATCTTTTTAATGAGTGTTTCATCTTTAAATCAAAAGATGCACTTATCAGTGGCATTATTTTACTGAGCATAGTAACTTTACAGAATGAAGTTCGTAGCACTTTGCTACAATAGCAATGTCATTAAAATAGGTTGTATTTATTATGGAAAAATTATAAGCTTTCGATTGTTATTATTTATTTTGTGATATTGATAAGAAATTATCATTTTAAAAATATTTTCTATACTTAATAGTTAATTCAATTATCGAGTACCATCACAAACAAACAAGTGTTGCTGATATCAGAAATTATTAAGCATGGAATTGCAGATGCTGATAATATTTGCCAGTTTATCGAAGAGCATTCCGTATGATCTTTAAATTGTATAATTATTTTCACTTAATTAATTCACTTTTTGTATAGGATCAATTTATTTCGAGGAGTTTGACACAATTTCTTTCATTGTTGACAAAAGAAGAATATTATAAACCTAATGAAATTATTTTATTATATAAATACTTGTATTTTTTGCATTTTATTATGATGAAATCAGAAAAAATAAAATGGAAGATATGTAATGATTACAATGAAGAATTTAGGTATTATTTAAATCTTGATTTGATATTAGTTAAAATAATTAATTATTGTCCTTTGAAAAGTGCAATAGAAAAGTTAATAAGAGATGTAAATTATATAATAAATTAAATATTTCTTCAAAGATGTGATCATTTCCTTATTCCTAAAGTGTAGTCGTTTTATCTTCGATATCACTCGACACGTAGAAAGAACAAAGTTGCCGTGACTCTGCCAGGTCCGAATCTGCTTTTACATAAATTAATTCTAATTAAATACTCGCAAGACAATAATTGGTAAAACAATTTATACAAATAACTAGAAACATCGTTGAACATAATGATTAAATAATTTATCATCTATTAATCTATCTACCTATCTATTAATATAAAAGAAAGTCGGTGTTTTGGTGTTGGACCACGATATAAATTTCTTAGAGCTAATTGTATATATCTAGAATTGAGTGAGTGCTTGGTTCAATTATAAAGAAGGTTTTCGTCTTATTCTAAGGTGTGATCAGTCATTAAGGAAGGAAAGATTGAACAGTTACTATTTCGAAGTGACAAAGTTAATAGGTGGCGCCAAGTCAAGGAAACAACAAAATTAGTTTTTAAGCATACAAATCACTACAAGAGATAGTACTCATAAACAAACAAATGATCACAAATGATGGTATTCATAATAAACATGTCCTATAACAATAACTCAATCAACTTTTCAAAACCTAGAAATATGGATGCTTCGGATTTAGTTAATGATATTAAAACTTCGAATTTTCATGATGTAAGTTGATTAAAAGTATAAAAAGGAATTTTAATTCAGATTAAAAGAGGTCACCATGACCATAAGGGCAGTCCATAAATTAGGTAACAATAGTAGTATAGTAGGGAAGGGAAGAGAGCTCCCATATGTTATGGAAGTGTTACGTTTTAGGTAAAGGGGTTAATAAAGTTGTAACAAAAGTGTTACAATGTGGGGTAAACTAGTCATGTAGCAAACCACATGTCTTGCCAAAATGCTGTTGTGCTAGTTATAACTAACCTAACATTGTAAAATATTTAGATCTACTGTAATAATGGTATCCTACAATAAAAGTGACCAAACATTACTTTTTTAATTCCAAGCATTAATGAGTGGATAACCAACCCATTTGAAAAAAATGATAATTAATTTGACACTTTTATTATACAGGGTGTTTCACTTAAGAGTTTCCAGCCAAATAATTCAAAAACCGATCAAGGTATCAAAATTCTGTTAAC
>JAQFZU010001725.1:0-11947 GCA_034696185.1 Henia vesuviana | reverse complement strand
AAGCCAGGAGGCTTGCCCCTCCCCCCCGGAATTCGCCTTTAACATAGTTTATTAGCTAGTCATGCCTGGTTTCGATAACATGAGGCTCATTGCTGTACCGAGCTGCAAATAAACAAGTCTATTCCCATAGTTACAACGATTGTGGTAATATCTGGTGAGTGCTTCGTGCATGTAAAGATGCATTTTCATTGAGTGGAACATGCAACCCGCTTAGAAAAAGGAAAAAAAATGCTTAATTTACCATATACCAGCTTCACCATTTACATGAATGCTGAATCTGAAACTAAAAGTTGGAAATCACATTTTTCATGGTTCCGTCCCTGAACCTATTCGTATCAGCTGTAGACACCATAGCCTGCTTTAGCTGGTAAAATTCCGAAAGCGAGAAAAAATGGCCACTATGAAAATGCACGTTAAGAATTTTACGTCAATTAATTATTGATTTTGTTATAAAATTTAAGTTTGAGTTTGGTCTTGGTACAGCTTGACATACTTAACTTTCGCGCTTCTAATACGCACTCTACTGGCAGTGACCTGAATTAACATTGACCATATTTAACCAGCATTAACCAGCAGAATTTGAATTTTATAAATTTTATTTGAATATAATTTCTGTTATAAAATTTCATTTTTTTTAAATAAATAATTAAAATATTTTTTTTTTAAATCAGTTTTAATCACAATTTATATCAATTTAGTTTCGAGTGATTAATTTCACGTCAACTAATAATTTTATTTATTCTCAATTCAATAATAAAAAATTAAAAAACATTAAAAACATTAAAAAAACATTTTAATGTACACAAACACAATTCTCTTTTTGCGCATCTTTAAATGATTTGCATCCCAATGCCATTGAGCCTGTATAAACCGTATGACCAATAACCTTACAACCTTAAAAAAAAGAAAATAAACAAAATTAAAACATAAAATCAACCTTTTAAAATCCATTTTCACCTTTAACTAAAACATTCGAAACATCACCGACATATTTCTCGCACACATTAAACAAACATTTCCTAAACATCTTATCACAACCATCTTTATCGCTATTACACGTCTCGTAACACACGTTATGATCTTGGCAACATTCACTCAATTCCCAATCGAAAAACTACAAAAAAATTACAAAAATTAGAAAAATCGAAACCGAAATCGAAACCGAGAAAAACTCACATCAACTCCGAAATAACCGCATCCTTTACTTCTATGAATGGGATGATGTCTTTGGACTAATTTCATATCTAATTTAAATAAAATAATTTTGAATTTGTGAATTTATAATTAAATTTTTAAAATTTTTATATTTTTTTTTTACCTTTCGGACATATCAATTCGCACTCGTCTTTAATAGCCTCGTCCAACATTCGGTAAAATTCGATTGCTTGTAATCCCACATCATCGGCGAATTTAATTAGTGTTTTACCAGAATCTTTTAAATTGTCGTAAAAATTTTTAAATAATTCTTCTTTGGCTTTTACCACGTGTGGACTGAGTGCGATTAAAAGTACGTAAAATATGAAAACTTGCGTCATCGTGTGAATTCTGTCAAATTATGACTGCTGAAAATGATTAAGTTGAGTTTTGATTTTAGAAATTGCTGGAACTTCATATCTCGCTTGATCACATTCGTATGAGAAAGTTTGTTGATTTCGCTCTTTTTATTTACCATTATTAGTTTTGATTTTCAGCACTAGAGTTCGCATGGTTTTAGATATCACTGGGGAAAACCAAACCCGAACAAACTTTCTTGTTTAGCGATTTGTCGAATTTGGATTGGATGAATAAATGACGTAATTGATCAGCAGCGAATGTTTTTTTTCGGTTGTTTCTTAAAATAAACAATGGGAAATCGTAATGTCTAACCATGGCTAGCTGGGAGTTTTGCGAGTCCCGGGTGAAAGTTCATTTGCAAAAAATGTTAAAAAACAGCAAATGACGTAATAATAAAAACATATCTTAAATACATAAAGAAATTTACCAGCATCTGCCTTGCGCAGAAGTTAGCTCTCAAGGGGTAGCAATTGAGATACTTGAAAAGCATTACATCTTTTCATGCAAATTAGCATGTATTTTGGTGGTATTTTGGTGATGTCGTCTATATGGCTGCTGATTGGCCAATTTGTATTGGCTCGTCATGACGTTGCTGGTTAATTGAGTCAATTGTAGTGATACACACCTTCATCACTACCACCATTTTTGGTTTAATATTATAGATTATTTTATTGATTCATTGCATTGATAAATTCTGTTTATCAATTTTTTTTATCATATTTTTAGCACTAACAAATATCAGATTTATTTCATGTATCAACATGAGGTTTGAATCATATATTTTTTAGGTGATTTGGGTGCAAACAATCACTCACAAAACATATTTAAGTTTAAAAAAAAAAAAAAAAAATTTTGGGATTTTCTCATAAAAACCCATAAAAAAGCCCATAAAAACCTAAATCACCAGCAACAAAAATTCATTCTTTTGTTTAAAAAATAATTTTTAATTCAACAATCAAAATATAAAATGTAACATTACAAATCATTTGCATCTTTTGGTCTACAAACACAAGCTTCACTTTGCGCATCCTTAAATGATCTACATCCCAATGCCACTGAGCCTGTAAAAACAGTGTGAGCAGCAATCTTACAACCTTAAAAAAAATAAAATAAACAAAATTAAACATAAAATGTCAACTTTTTAAAATTCTTTTCATACCTTTAACTAAAACATTAAAAGAACCATCCCTATACTTCTCACACACATTAAACAAACATTTTCTAAAAGTCTTATCGCAAACATATTTATCAATACCACACGTCTCGTAACAAATATTATGAGCCTCGCAACACTGCGCCAATCCCTCATCGTAATGCTAGAAAGACAAAGAAAATGACCAAATCGACACAGAAACCGAAACTTACTTCAAATGGGATGTAACCGCATCCTTTGACTCGGTGAATGTGAGATTGTCTTTGTACTAATTTCATACCTAATTTAATTTAATAAAATAAAATTTTATTAGTAAATTTAATTTGAATAAATATTTTACCCGTGGGATATTTCAACTCGCATTCGTCTTTAATAGCCTCGATCACTGTTAGATAGAATTCCATGGCTTGTATTCCGACTTTATCGGCCGACTTACATAACATTTTACCCACATTACCTAACTTGTCAAAAACATTTGTGACTAACCCTTTTTTGGCATTTACTAAATGAGGATTGAACGCGATCATCAGGAAGATGTAAAATATGAAAAACGACATTGTGATTTTGAATTATAATTTCGATTTTTGAGATTTCATAAATTTCATTTCTCGCTTATTTATCGATTGTGTGAGACTAATCGTTGATATCGCTCTTTTTATAAGCGGTGATAAGTCTCAGATAACGTCGATAAAATTCACAGGGGAAACCCAAACTCGAATAAATTATTTGTTTTGCCAGTTGTGGAATTCGGATTGGATGAATAAATGACAAATTGACCAGCATCAATGACATTTTTTTGGGAATGTGTTAAATTTTAGAAAAACAATAGCTGCGTTCAAAGCACTTTACCTTATATGAATTTTACTAAATATTGTATAAGTCGCCTTTTACAATTTGAAATGACGTCATATTTGTGTCATTACTTTTAGTTGCATTGTAAAAGTCCCGAATTTGCGACTTATCTTTTTCCTTTTGTGACTTTTGCAATCAGTAGCATATGCGCAAACTCTTAAAAGTGCATTTTATAATGTATTTTTTAAAAATGTGTTCACAAAAAATTGATTGACAAACATGAAACCAAATTTAAAAAAAGACCAAACAACAGAAAAAACCCCGTCATATGACAGGCTAAAACACTAGTCATTTTTGGTTATGGTTAGGTTTAACTTCAAAATAAGTTAAAAAGGGTTGAAATAGGAATTTAAAATGTTTTTTGGTTCGTAAATTTTAAGTTTTGTGAAATATATTTTCACTGATTTCTACTGATTTTTTTCTTATTCTAAAATTAAATTGATTTGAAATTAACTTGAGCAAATAATTGTTTGCTATAAATAATAATAATAAAGAACATAAATAAAATAAACAAACAAAATTGTATTTGAGGAGAATTGTTCTCGGTTCGGCTTTTTAATTTTAACCAATTAATTAACTCTTTTTTTAGTTTTATTATTTTTTTATTTTCTGGGGCCTTATGCAAATGTAAGGTGTAAATAAGTATGACTTGTCTCGATTTTAATGTTTTTTCGGTATCAAATGTTAAATTAAACCCACTTTATAAACTATTTGTGAGTGTACACTATTAGAGGTTATATTTCAACCTATTAATCAACTGTGTACTATATGTGTTCAGTTAAGACCACTTTGGCTACATTCAAACTCAATTACCACCATAGTTTTAACTCAATTTGCTGATGAGATGGGAAGAGGATTTACCTTTGAACTGGGAAGAGCTTTACTAACAGTAAATGCAGTTTGTCGGTTACCATATGGCGACCGGCGTGAACCCAGTGCTAATTTAAAATAAGAAGGAAAAAGTTCCACATCTGTTAGCAAGAGGGAAAACGAGTTGAGGATTCAACCAAATACATCCAGTAACTAAAAAAAAACAAAAAAATTTTAATTTTTTATTTCATTTCAACTGATTTGCATTTGAATATTTACCCTTGATGCTCTGCGATATTTATTTTTCTTTCATAAAAAACACAAAAAAAATACATGATTGCTTATAATTGTATCTGATAACATTTTTTGAATACATACTTGACCTTTTCCTGTCTTCGTGGGTTCCTTAGACATTTCCTCATCTACTTTTTCCCACGTTTTTTTTTAAAAATGGGCGGGAAGAAAAGAACATTGAAGCTTGAGCGCTCCAGGTAATAACGGAAATAGGTGTTAAACGTTTGTAACATATGCGTATTAATCCTTTTCTTTTCTCGTAGATCACCTTCATCGATGAAGAATTACCATGTGCGTTATTGTCAGTCAAGAGAAAATGAGAAACATTTTTGGTCAGTCGTTCTCGTAAGGTTCCGATCTTGTTAGTTAAAGGTTTAAAAGACCGATTGTAATTATCTATTGCGTCTTCCGAACTCAAACTCAATTTTGATTAATTCATTTTCATTGAAAACTTCCTGCGTTTGTTTGATAACTGCAATTAATGACCTATTTTATTAACAATCTTGCATGTCTGTGAAGATTTGGACAAAAGCGTCTTTTTCTATCACGAAAACACCGGAAACTCTAGATACACAATTAGGGTCACCGGAACTGGGTACCTAACTATTCGCGTGGCGGCCATGCGCCCACCTTCCGCCCTGCAGGCGTTCGCAATTATGTGGACAGGTAGTTGCAGCACAGGTGCGTTTCGATGATAAAAACATCCCTCACCATTGCCCATTCGTCGTCATAACGGATCTTGTACTGGAAATGAACTTGTGATCAATTTGCTGAAATTACAGACATTTTTTTTTATTTATTCTCAAGAGAAAGTAAAAAGTGGGTTGGATATTGGATACTGTCTACTGATTTTAACAAGAAATTGAATTAAATGGGCCATGGCACAGTCAGTAGAAAAGAACTACTGACTGTGTCTTTAGTTCCCAGTATCTCCCCAGTTGTTGATATTCTGAGTATAAAATTATAAAATTTGTAGTTAAAAACAGTTTCAAGATTAGAACAAATGAAGCACAGGTGTGAAGATACTTTAACTAGCAGTCGCATGCCAAACGTTGCTGGGATACCCATCAATGCATCTGAAAAGCTCTCGAAACATTTTTCATTTCCCTGGGAAATAAAAGATTTTCACCCACAACCAACTTCAACTTTACCCATCAGACCTCAATTATCAAATAAGATCCACTCTAAACATCCCCGCACGCGACCAACACGCGACGTTATCAAAGAGCATTGATTATGTGTATACGCGTAGATTACAAAACACGATGCACATTGTTTGCTCTAATTCGATACGGATTAAGGCCTCTGGGAACAGAATATATAAAATTATCAATAATTTCTAACAAAAATTTTTCTTTGAAAAAAATTTAATTTTTACACAAAATTTGCATTTTCTTCATATCATTCAAATCCATGACCACGAAGAACAAAATCAGGGTGGGGTTGGGACTAAACAATGCTGTTGGCTGCACAGGAGCTACTCATTAGCTCGTGCCAATGTATCATCTGCCTCCTGCCATGGCGCACCAACCCCTAGAGGCACTGCACACAAGGGTTAGGATAGCTGAGACTATTAAAAATAAATTTAAAAAAAATGTTATGTAATATAAGAAAGGGATTGCAATTGATTTAAATAAGTTTTAAATTGTTTAATAATTAATTAATTTTGGTAAAATTAATTATTTTTAAGTTTATAAAGGAATTGTTGGGGTTTTTTCAAGTTAAACGAAGGTGAGTTAATTACTCTGTTTTTCAAGTAAGTGTCATTTTGATGGATCT
Organism: Henia vesuviana; assembly: GCA_034696185.1. Lineage (NCBI taxonomy): Eukaryota > Metazoa > Arthropoda > Chilopoda > Geophilomorpha > Dignathodontidae > Henia > Henia vesuviana. The sequence goes on along the minus strand of JAQFZU010001725.1, from coordinate 5,505 downwards.
TTTTGTAAGAAAATATAAAAGGAAGACGAGTGAGGGTAAAAAAAGTAATGAGAAAAAATTGTAGGTAGCGGAAACACTGTAACGGTACAGAATTGAATTAAAAATTGCGTTTTTTATTAATAAATGTCTAGCAGAACCCATATTAAGGCCTTCGGGTCTTCATAATGGGTCTTATAAAAATTATTTTTAAGAAATAATAAGCAGAGATTAGGGCTTTGGGCTTTTTTCTAGGTTACTTTGTGTTAAGATTTGATTGTAAAAAATTTTTTATCAAAGTCAAATGAATTTTTAATTTATTTTATTTCATTTAAATAAATAATTTGATTATACAAAATATGGTACTGACAAAATTGTACCTAATTTACATAATTTTACTCTTTGGAGGCACTTAAAAAAATTTTGTGATTGAATTTTAGTCCGTTATTTACATTTATCACACACAATTTGATATACACATTATTCACGTTGAAGTAACTCCAATAAAGCCGTTATGTATGTCTGCGCCATTTGCAGTGTTTCGTACTTGGACAGTTTCCGGTCATTACCCAACGATGGCACAACATCCCTTAACTTGTCAAACGCCAAATTCAAACTGTTCATTCGTCTTCTTTCTCTCGCATTTGCTGCCAATCTTCGTTTCCTCATCACCGTAGCCGTTGGTGACTTTACCGTCGTTTGCTTTTTTCTCCCCGCGACAGATCGCCTCGTCCGGCGAGGTTCGTCCGGTTGCGGGGAAGTGGATTCAAACGAAAAATTTGAATTTCCAAGTTCTATCAGATCCTGGGCTTCCTCGGAATCGTCGTTGATTAAATTCCCCGAATCGTCTTCCATCATTCGGTGGAAACCGAACGGCTCCAGGTAGTCGCTCAAGACGGCCGCGAGCATCGCAGTGCAGCCACCCCTCTGTGCGCCTCCGTGTCTCGGCTGCGTGTATCGTCCGTTCTAATCGTCGTCCTTGTCTCTCACGCTTTTATACCAGGGTCCGGGATCCCGCCCATAAAGCGCGTTATAATCTCCCTTGCGGCAACCAATCAAGGCCGGTTGATTTTTTCCCCCCACAAAGCATCCCCTCGGCTTTTCTTTATCTCACGGGTTCCGCGAACATCAAATTTAAAGTTAAAAAAATTGTAACGTAAAAATCACTTTGAAGTGTTCCATGAGTAATTATGCTATTTCCGGTTTAGTTAGAAAATTTTATAGTTTGGGACTTGGAATTAACTTACTAGGGAAGGTGGGAGGGGGTAGGACATGGAAGATGGACACTTTGGTCGCGCTCGAGATCATCTGCTCCGGGATAAGCGGCGCGTGACCATAGGGAAATTCGAGTGACTCGAAGTAAAAAAAAAAAATTACATGTGATGATGACCATTGCTCGATTTGGGTTCCATGAAAGTGTTTTGTAGGTAATTGTAGGATATTTTTTTTAAAAATATTTTTTCAGTGGAAGTGCGATGTTTTGTGAGAATTATGTACCACGAGAGTTGTTAATTAATTTACGAGATTTTTTATATATTCAAAAATGAAATGGGGAATGACAAGTAAAATTGATAGCCCTTTGATTATTGCACCTCATGAATTTATAGTTGAACCTTTTTAAAAAATAATTTACGAGTTGCATTTTTTTTAAATGAAAAGTTAACTTTTAATCAATCATTAAGACCCCACAGAAGTGAATTAGCTGCTAATCCAATTTAAAAAAAAAATACAAAAACCAATAAAACCAATTTTAACTATTTCAAAACTTAACTTTTATAACAAAATTTATTTTTATTTAAAAAATAAAATTATTAAAAAAAAAATAATAATAAACAAACCATCGCACCCAAAGTTTAGTTTCCAACAAAAAAACCTCAGCAAAACAATTTCTACCTGTTGAATGATGGGGTTGATGATAATAATTTGATATCTTGTGACCGTCGTGATACTTCACGACACTTTTACACCCACTATAATAAGCACTTTACAACATTATATATTGAGGGAAATTTACCTTAATGTGGCAATATATAACAAGTCAAGTAACACCAAGAAATACAAAACACAATAATTAACAAACTCCAGAAGTTATTAGACTTTAAATAACATACAAGCATTTTTATCCAAATATATAATTGAAAAAATATATAAATTTTTTTTAAAAAAATTTAATTTTTCACTCACTTTTTTACCCACAATCAACTTATCCGCGTGCGTGATGGCCCAGTCCATGGGCGGGAATCTCATGAATATTTGAATCGACTCCCGGTCAGTTGCAATGCCAATATACGAGGTCTGTTAAGATGTTTATTTTATGGGATACCCGGCGGATAAATGCTTTTTTAGACGCGTGTTGCTGTCAAAAGATTTTCTTTTACTCAAAACATCAGTCGCACCTGCACATGCGCTGATTATAACTTAGGTTTTTTGTTGATCAAATTTCATTTATGTTTAAAAATAAGGTAGCGGTTTGTTGATAGGAATTATAAAGGGGAAATGGGGTTAATTAAAGAAGAGGAAAGGGCGGGAATGGGGGTGGCGGTTATTCATTACCCCCACGGTGCTCACAGAACAGGTAAATAATTCAACAAAACTCATCACACACTTTGTTATTAAGATTTGGTTAAAAATTAAAATTTTATGGTTTAATTAGTAAAATTTTGTTTTAAAAATATTTTTTTAAAATTTTGGAAATTTGATAAAAATTGACAAAAATTTAAATTAAGAAAAATAATTTTTTTTTTTTAAGTTGAAGAAATAATTTTAATATTTTGTTATTAAAAGAGAATTTTGTTTAAAAAAAAAAATTAATATCCGCCGTGTGCAATGCGCGTGCCAAACAAGTTCAACCTACCCACACTTAACACGGCCTTGCCTTAAGCAGGTGTGTTTATAGTCTAAGATTAGAAATAAAAGAATTACATGACTAAAAAAAAAAAAAAATCACGTGATTTTGCTGACCATTCTTTGCCCTTGAAAAAAAAAATTAAAAAATAGCACAAATAATTCCCAGTAAACAATTATCAAATAGAAAAAAATTTTTTTAAATTTTATTTTCTAATAAAACAATGACATAAATGGCAGATGTTTTAGTGGACCAACGCCACGCGCCAATGTCCATCAGTTCCACTAGCAATGGTATACAGGTGCATAGTGAAAGTGTCACTGATGGTCAAGATATGTAGGAAAAGTCGAATAAACTCGTTGGCCTTGCATTTAAACCTTTTTTTTATATTTTAAATAATTAAATTCCAAGAATTAGTTTTAATTTCTTATATTTACTTTACCCACTAAAAAACAATTGTCATTATTTTTATCGAGAAAATAAAGGTTGGGTTCTCCTTACTCACTCTTGTGACCTCATTGACCAGTCAAAAGGTAAAAAAGTGCATTTGGACTGATGAATCGTTGGTTATGGGTCTGACAGACTGGAAAATGTAAAGAAAAAGGATGAAAAGTCATTGAAGGTTTGGAATGTGAGGATGGTATTAGCAGTGGTGCAGGAGATACGCTTAATTTTGACTATGATGCGCTACATTAGGTACGCACGCGCTGCACTGACGTGGTTAATTATACAGGTCGGTTGTTTAAGCTTTTTGCGAGTCACTTTGTGTGTTTCTAGAAAGTTGTTATATAAAAAAAATTGTGTAATACAGAAGTGAAGAGGTAATAATGTTTAAGGATTTCAAGTGAAGTGCAGTTTTGTAATTGTTTCTAAAGAAAAAGTTGGTTTTTTAAGGTTGAAAAGGGTAAAGAGAGTCATGTCTAGAGTCATTATAATAGTTATGACTAATTTTATGGTTGGTGGTTTTTTTTTGTTAGTTTTGGTCTAAATGCAGTTTGTTAAATTTTTTTTTTGTTATTGAAATTAATTTTTTTAATATGTAAATTGCTGGAGGTAAATTTAATAATAATTTTTTTTTATTTTAATTTTTGTAGTTTATAATTATCTTGTAAAAAATTAAAATTTACTGTAATTAAATCTCTAAATTTCATAATAAATTTACATTTGAGCTCTAGAATTAAATATGCAATATGTGTTATTAAATTTGAATATTTAATTATCATTAGTCTTTGATTTCTAATTAGTTTAATCAAATGTGAATATAAAACACAAATTGTTAAAATAAATCACAATATTACTGTACTTTTAATAGTTTATTTTGCAATTAAAAAAACAACCTCAAATGAACATGATGTTTTCATTAACTCTTCAGGGGGTCAGGCCCAAAGGCAGCTGCCTTTAAGGTAGGTGGTAAAACACTGTTGTTTTATGTATTAATTTTCAGTATAAACAACTTTATGCAGTTTACAGATTAGAAACATGGCAAATTTGCATTATTTTTTTTAGATATTTTTTTATTTAGATGAATAATAATTGTTAAAATTAAATATTTTAATTTTATTATTATATTATAAATATTTTACAACTTATTTAAATTTTATCTCACCCCAACAACCCTCAACTCCAACTTTTCTTAGTAGCCATGACAGCCATGAACCAATTAAGATTCTTCTTCACATTATCCATGGACCCCCACTGAACCACAACCTTTATTTCAATGGCCACCCTCAAACTAACCTGTCATCAACTGATGAAAGAACATCAAAAATTTCCAGGTGATCTTGCGCAATCATCGATATTTTTTTAAAAGAATTTTTTTTTAAAAAAAATATTCAGAAACCACAAAAAAAATTAAAGGAACTTTTAAATTTGTGTTTATTCCACTGAATAGGTCTCAATGCATGAATATGTATGTAAAGGCGCGTGTCAGCAGCCCTATAATTGTGAGTGCAAGCCCTATAATGAGGAAGACCTCGTCTGAATAAAATAAAGAAAATTCTGAGCAATTGGAATAGAAAAAAATTAAATATAGCAAACTGAGTAAATTGGATTGGAAAAATAATAACAAGAAAATATTAGAAAATTTGCATATTGGAAAAACAGATGGCAGGATTAATGTCCTCTGACACTCCGATGATCACAACCACACAAGTTAACAAAATCCACACAAAGTCACACACTGTAAACATAAATGTCTAATATTTGCGTTTAGACACTAGACAAGTAGACTCAATAAATGTCTAATGCCTAAATATCAGCTAAAAACTACTGAATTATAGTCTTTTTGTGCTTTAACTCAATTTTAGATGCCAGAAAAAAGCTAACAAGTTGTCAACTTAAAGCTAAATATTAAACCACCTCAAATGACTTAAAAATGGCTACAGTATTAGGTGCATAAAAAGCCTAAAAAATAGGCTTTTAAGTTTACAGTGCACCGATCTGTCGTTGCAAACTAAATTTTAGCTAATGTTAAATATATAGATATACTTTAGCAGTATATTCTTATAAAATATTCATAAATGGACATTTTTAATCCTAATTCTTAACAAGAAATTCAAATATTCCCATATTACACCACTGAATATGATATATAGCCTACTTTTGGTAGACCCACCTTCTTGTGAGGGCCCCTTTTGACAAACTGACATCTTACTCCCCTTTACTTTACTTGGCTGACATCTTTA
>JAQFZU010001724.1:0-11955 GCA_034696185.1 Henia vesuviana | reverse complement strand
AAAAACGAATGATATTTATCGGTAAAATATTACCATTGAAACGCTATTGAAAAATTGTGTTACCAAATGAAAATCGAATTTTTCCTCTCGGATAAAAGACTACATCTCGTATAAAAAAAAAACCAATAACTATTAATTCGCAGAATAGCCAATAACTCCGCTCTGTAATGCATCAACCTTCTGCTATTGATGTTTCTTCACACTAGTGACCATTTATTACTTATTTCTCAATACATAACAATAGCGAGAAAAATTGTGTAGTGTTTATTGACATGTGCTTGCAGTTTATTACTTTCTTTTTACGACTTTTCTCATTTTATTTAAAATATAAAAACATTTAATAAAAGTCATTTTTTTCAAAAACTTACTTTTGAAAATGGTTTTTTATTCTATTTTGATATGTAACCTAAGTTATGCAAAGCTTGTACGAATCGATTCTTCTATTGATTTGACCCTTACAACTACATTTGTGGAATAAAAAGTTGTTGAATTGCAAATTGGTGAAAGTGAATTGAACAAATGTCCGACATAAGGTAAAACGATGGCAATTTTTCTGACTTATAAATCGCTATTTTTTGGTAATTTCCCCTTCAATTTATCTGTGCATTGATATTAGAATTTATAATTCGCGATTGTTGAAAACTTTTAATTATATCAACTCAAAGGAAATAAATTTTGTAAGTGAAATTAAAATCTTAATTTCATTCCCCAGTTAAACCCACACTTAACGCGACAATGGTTAACTCTAATCTCATTACCAAAGATTTTGCATGAAAATATAAATGTTATTATATACTATATACCTCATCATTTCTTCTTAGAATAGTTTCCTTAGAAAATTAGTTTTCTCTCATTTTAAAACATCGTTTGAAGTATAGTAAAAACTTGAATCGTTTTCAATAAAATGCAATTTTGGTAAGCCGCAGGAAAATTTTCTTCAAATTGTAATTGCATGTACAAACTATGTAGAAAATGTCCCGCATTCTATAGGAAAAATAAAAATTTTAATATATTTATTTTAATTTTAAACTTTCTTTTAAAGAATTTATTTACTATTTAAAACCGTTTGTTGATATTGATTTAAACAGTTATTTTTCTTAGTTTTGAATTTTCAAATATAAATGCGAACCAATATTTTATTAAACGTCTTGTAATGAATAATACATGACCTTAAACTATAAACAAAAAAGCTCCCTATTTCATATTAACATTCATATAGTTTTATATTGCCATAACACATGAATAAAAGAATATTTTTCTTTTTAAAAGGAAAAGTGAAATTAATTTTTTAAAAAAAATTTATTTAATTTAGTTGATTACAATAAAGACTAAGGTAAATTCTAATCTTTACATATTCTCTTTTAACCTTAATTATTCTTACGTAAAACCTTTCAGCTTTATGAATTGAATTATTTTGCGCTCGCTGTTTACTGCGACCTTTGAGTAGTCCTCGTTGATGCAGCCACGACGGTGTGGATTGCGTGGACAAAATTGACATAAGCCGCAAACGAGTCAAAAGGTTGGGATAACATACCGAGTATTATCAAAATTTTTTATTACATGATAATTAAATTAGGATCTAAAGACTGCGAAATCCAAAGAACACAACTAAACTATCAAACTTTTTATATCCCACTATTTCTATTGCAAGAAAAAATTTTATTCTCAGAATTCCTCTATTAATAACTTCAAGTATTTTGCCCGAATCACTCGCAGACATCTCCCTAATTCATTTTATACTCGAAATCATCTTTTATTGAGCTCAAAAAAAAAAGAAAAAAAAATAAGAGCAGAGGCGAGTATCGATTTCTTTCCACTCTTTTCACCATCCACCACCAGAGGATGCGAGGTGCTGAACCGCGCAAACCTAGAGTCTTTTCTCCACTCAAAGCGGAGCAACCTGCGCCATTAGTTACTCGAAGACGTCGGATTGAAGTATACGACAGGTGAGTGGCGGACTATTTCCCAAGCCAACGGCCTAGTCATTCACCATTTAAGTCGGGAGCAGCGAAACTACGACTTTCTCTTTCCCCGCCGAACCGCGAAGCAGCGTCGAACTGCAACGGAGCTGGCATGACCATTTTTTCACCCGCCCGTAGATTGTTCAGCCCGTTATGGGATCAAATGTCGAGAAATTAAGCACTCGGAGCAAAATTTATCTTCACGAACCCATGGATAGAATTGTGAAGTTGTAGTAAACCTCACGTCGATGATATGACGAGTTGTGCTATCAGCAATCAAAGCAAATATGGATCGTTGGACAAGTCTGGGTTTAATTTTCTCCTGTTTAGGTAAGTTGCGATTTTTACTTTTAAAAATTTATTTTTATTTTTTTTTTATTTTCATATTAAATATTGAGTATCTTAAATGAAGAAAATAGTTTTTTAAAAAATAAAAAAAATAAAAAAATATTTTATTTTTGTATATTTGAAAATTAAATATTCACGTTACGAATGTAAATAAAAGAATTTGCCTCAAAGTCTGATTGCAAAATGTGATTTAATTTTAATTACAACATTTTTACAATAAATATTTAAATAAGTTGAAAAGATGAATTTAGAAAAAAAATAATGAAAAAAAAAAACATTTTTAGCTTCACATTAAAAGAGATTTTGGTTTAGGTTTAGCAATGCATTAGTTTACGATTTTATTTGTAGCCTAACAAGAATTCATTTGAAACCCAATTATTTTCAACTCTCTTCCAATTTGTTTCCACATCCAATCGCATAGCGACAAGAAAAAGTAGATTGAATTGAAACTTCATTCTCTTTGGGCTACAATCGAATTTTAGTGCTGGCAAAAGACGCTGACGAAGATGATTTCAAATCAGGTTCAAAAACTGACGAAATAATTTTTTTCCATAAAAATCGCTCTTATTCATCATCTCCATCGAATCAATTTTCATGTATTCGATATACAACGATCGTCAATTGCAATATAATTATCATAAAAGCTTTTAACATTTGCATAATACAATTCAACCAAAATTTGATAACACTCGAAACAATGGGTATTAAAAGCTTTACATTGGATCAGGTGCGTTTGCATGCTTTTCTGATGGATTATGGTTGCTATGAGCATAAGTTTTCAATGGTTTAATGTTAAATGGATAATAACATTAACGACCTAAGTAACTCAATGGCGCTATTCAAACACCGATTTTTTTTTTATTTAAAAAAAATAGAATTTCAAATTGGATTTCGACTGTTTTTTTGTTGTTTTTGCTGTCAAGTGACATATCATTTAATGGGATGGTATAACAGAGAGGAAAAAAACGATCTTACTTATATTCAATTTATCAACGTTTTATTTGTGTTGGCGGATGATATTTAATAAAAAGATGATATTTGATGTTGGTTTTACACGGGGAAAATATTTTTATAAGATTTTGAGTTGTAAATTAATAATACAATTTTTTTTTTTTTTTAAAGTTGTTAATTTTAATTTCGAGTCAATTGAAAATAGAATTAAATAAAAGATGTCATTAAAAGCGACTCAAGTCGGTTTTGTAGAATCGAACACAGAAGTTTAATTGTAGTTGCTTCGATCGTTTGTGGCTTGTCAATCTACCGCAATTACACCTTCTTAAAGCTTAAAGAGTGGCACCCAAGACGAAGAGCAAGCAAACGTAGCATTTTATCAGACTGAATTTAATTAAAGAACGTAAAAATTAAATATTTTTATGAATATTTCAAACGAAACTTTAGCCTTGCGGGAGTGAGAGAAAGAGTCGTTTGGCGTAAATTTCAAATGAAAAACGACTTTAATTCTTTTGGGGATCGTGCACGATGCTCAACGACTGAAATCCTTACCTCCCTCGAGATATAAAAGACAATATCAAAACCAAAATGAGATTACATTACAGGGGAATAGGGAAACATTTTAAAGTTAAATAAGCAACGAGTTTCGAACAAAAAAGTGCGAAACGAGTGTGATATAAAAACAAAAAAAAAACTTTTAAATTGTATTGTTGGCGCGAGATTAACTTTCAAAATCCTAAGTTAATTAAGCTTTGTCTTATACAATGCTTTTTGTATTTGTTCGAGTATTAAGAGGATTTTATTATTATTTGTTACAAAGAAACGAGATTTTTTTTTCCCAAAGTAATCTGCTTAAAAGTATCGTCCAAAGTTTTATTAAGGCTATTTATTGTATTTCTAGTTCTAGTCATTCGAGGACCATAAAAGGAAATTTTCTTTCTTGATAAGAAGTAGTCAAAGATAAATCATTGGTCAAGAAGGTGTTGCCAGTGCACATTCGAAATGTTCCAATATTTCTTTGCAGTGAATGTGTAGTTTTAATGGTATTTGCAATATTTTCCTATTGGAAAATGTTTGGGATTTTTTTTTTAAATGGGAATTTATGCAATTTGTGGAATTTTATTTTTTTTGAAGTTTTTTAATTAATTAATTTTTTTAGTGGATTTTTGTGCTTCATTAATTAATTTTTAATTTAAATTTTTTTATTTGTTTGTATTAATTTTATTGGCTCTCATTAAGCTTGGGGGGGAAGGGAGGGTGGGTTGAATTGCAAGAAAAAGAGAAATATGTAACAATTGTGAAATTTTTCTCATTTTCACTCTAAATATAAGCATTTGTAAACATGAAGAGTTTTGTAGGCTTATTTCAACCCCGGCTTTTTTGCATACACCGCAAGGTAAATAAGCACGGCACAAGAGCAACCTTTGGGAATTATTAGCATCGTTTCCGGTTACTGTAAAACGCTAATTCTATTGACTAATTAGCACTTGTCCGACAACAAGCGTCTAAAATATAAACACTACCATTAATTTCGACATTTATTACCACTAAATCAACTCAACAAATCATAAATCATAATTATTTTTAAATAAAAAAAAAATCCAAAAAATTAATTTTAAAAATAAATTGAACCGAAAAAAATCAGTTTGAAAAAATAAACACATTAATTATTTTTATTTTTCAACCCGAAAGACAAAAAATATCAATTTAAAAATCATAAAAAAAACAAGTTGTAATTAATTGATTTAAAAAAAAATTTTTTTTAAAGAGGGTCATAACCCGCTCTAACCACATTTACAAGCACCAATATTGACCCGCGGTAAACTGATTTGCATAAAATATCAATCAGGATGCCATTAACTTCTTTACACGCGATACAATGGTGTTTTGATCTGTTTACTTTTCCCCCTGAATCGATACGACTTCATTAAAATGAACGAAGACGAGAATCAATACAGTTAGTCTGATAAAAGTCCACAAAATCTAACCATTACGACCCTGTAAACAAATTGAAATTCAGCACCAAACGAATGATTTCACTTTTAGCAAACTCCCATTAAATAAATTATCCATCATTCTTTTTACTAAAATACATTAAAACTTCTTTATTCGTGATCGGCTACTCGAGCATGCGCACATTTCACCTTAAAACACAATTTCTTCGTACAAAGCCTAAGCGCATTATCTGCATCGATTTATACTTAAACGTAATGATGAGGTGGTCTCAAGTTGGAAATTTATTTTTTTGTTTCTCAACTGTTAAAATTGGGAGTGAGAAACATTAAAAGGTGTTAAATTACATAGTTAAATATGATAGTTAAAAAAAAATGTTTCCCGTGAAGAATCGCGTCAAGAGAGAAATGAATTCGGTTAAACGATACACATTAGACGCGTTAAATTTTCGCTAAAAATAAGAACGGAGAATGTAATTGTAGTGGAAAAAAGGCATGAATGTGACTAATAAATATGAAAAGAACGTAGTTATAAATTGACAAATACTTGCCACGTGAGAATTGAGCCGTTGCGAGTTTACAATCTTGTGTACATAAAAGAGCGGTAAGAGCAATTCATTCAACCTTGGCCAGTTTATAGTGATGTTTGTGACTAAATTGATAGATCCAAAGGGAGATAAAGTCGTACGTGTAGAACCTGCCACAAACAACATCTGTTTCATTTACTCTAATCAAATTGAAAACGTTTATACAACCCAACGTTTCATTAATCATAGCTCAATGTTACGTGCGGGTGAAGTGAAAAAATAATAAAAAGTATCAATAAAATAAAAATAAATTATGTTTTCTATCTTTATACAATTTTTTAGATTTTTTTATGATTTTATTTCTGGTATACGAAGTTGACATTAATTTTTAGATTATTTTATTTATTTTACGTGGATTTTCAAATTTTCGTATTTTTTTTTTTAATGGGAAAATGCAAAGTGTGTATTACGCAATGTTTGTATTCAGATTGGGTCGAAAGTTATTCTCCAATTTACAATTCTCTATTTTTTTTAACCTGATTTTACGGTACGCACGAACGCAAACCTTTAAAATTCAAGGCATAGCCTTTGCCAATGTCGCGTCGTCTCATGCAGCTCTTCACAAGCCCAGCAAGAGGCTTAGTAAGCAGATCACATCTCTGGAACTCATTCTGGGGCTGTTGCAGATGGGATCTTGTAGCCACGCTTTAAAGAGAATGAATGACAGCGGTAAGATGTGCGGTGACAAGGGAAAAATGTTGTGTGCGAGTTAACCCACATTCCAATCATATTTGATGGACGACCGTAAATAATCATTTTTTACTATTATTAATATTTGATTCCCACAAAATTGAATTGAATAAATTAAAATCCAAAATTAAAAAAAAAATATTTAAATTTAAATATAATACAAAAAATGGAGCTGAAGGGTTAAACTTTAACCGTTAAAAGTGTCGACTTCGTAAAGGAAAAAATCGTCGACTTGGGTTTCGTAATGACAAATGGTTGAGTAGCAGCTCGAGTGTGAGTGCGATCACGAGTCGAATGCGAATTAATCGAGCTCCAGAGAATTGTGTTGAGAATTTTAAAGTGAATAAGGAAATGGTGAAATTATTTGTTGTTGTTGACGTTATTTACATATTAAATTGACCAATTACGACTTTGATCTTTGACTATGTCGAGTTATTTAAATAATTTAAAAGGCTAACTTATTCGTTTTAGATTGGTTGGACTTTAAGTGTGATTTTATTTTACTGATTTACAGCTTTAATTTGTGTCGGAGGTTGGGTACAAATGCGAAGTCGCAGTTGGTTCGAAGCTCGTGCGATGCAAAGTGGGGCAATGTTAGGCTTATCGACGTATTAAGAGATTTGCGATTCAAGTAGAAAATCGATTACTTTGAAAGGATTTTATAAATTGAAGTGGAAGTAAAGGAAATCGATTTCGAATCAATCAATCAAACGATATCGATGAAAAAGGAAGGTGAGAAATTTGAGGATTTCTTCATAAGCGCATGCGCACATTTTTCAAACTACTTTTTAAATGATTTTCAAGTCAAAAGCTGTTAAAACCAAAAATGATTTTTATTAATGTGAATTTTTATTGTCGGCAAACCTAATGACGTTATTAAAATGCAGTTGCAACGAAAAAGAATTTTCAATTTGAAATTGAAATTAAGTCTCGAAACCATCCATAAAAAAAACAAGTACAGTTATTGTTACCATCGTAACGAGGGTGTAAATTTAGCAATTAGTCTTCTTCATACCTTTAATAGGCTTTCAAAAATTCATAAAAGAAAAACCAAAAAAAAAATTCTTTATTTAGGCAAGTCTTTGTCTCGACTAGGAGCAATTCACAAGTTGATTTGCACTATTGATTAATGCTTTAACTTGAAATGAATACACTACGACGTTTAATTAGTCACCGAAAATGTCACTTGCATTTTGAATCGACGTAATTCAATTACTGATTTGGTTATGCTTAATATAAATTGCTGTGGTCCATTATTAAATTTCTATGTTTGACCATATTGAACCAATGCAAATATACGTTTGGGAACGTGTAATTAATTCAAGTTAGTAAAATTGTGCGAATTATTCATTAATTCCAATAAATTAGATGAGCGATGGATATACAACTTAAGTGTCATTTATTTCGAATTACCACTTTAAGCTTATCCGAAACCTAAGACGCACGTGCGATGATAATGCTCTATATCGTGCGAATTATCGTCATAAAGAACTGTTATTATTTCCGATAATAATCATTAAAGCCTTATTTGCCTACTCGCGACCCGCGAACCTAAATATCGGATCAAATAATCAGGGTTCTGCGGTGACGTTAATTAGTAATTGTAAGAATGAAACCAGGAATCTGCCTATATGGTATTGAGTGTTGATGTTTTAATTTGAAATAGACGGGAATGAAATTTTAATTGTAATGCCCTAAATTAAACAAAGAACTAGAGGCATGTAGCCGCTTCGCTGGGAAGGATGATGGTAGTGGTGGTGGTTGTAGTGTCGTGGTAACTAAAGGAAAAATCGAACTCAGTTCATATTGCCGCCCATGACGTCACTGCCGATTTAACCAATCGCGGTGACTACTACCATTGTTTTCGCCATTGGCAGCGACGACCACCGACACGATGACCACCACCACCATCCACGCATTAATATTATAGATAATCGTATAAAAATAGTATTTTACTGATTATTGTATTTTTCTTACGGTTATAGTCTCACTTTCTTATTACCTTACTTTTATCTCATAATTCTCACGATGAATCACAATCTTGCTACTTTCTTATAGCAACTCCTATGTGCAATGCCCACAAGTATGGATTTTGCTTAAGCGGTATATTGTGATACAATGTCGAGTGTGTTAAACGTGTTATTAGGTATTTTGCTTTAAGCCGCCAGCACCTACAATGACCACATTCGAGATGTCACAATCATTATGAAAACAAAAGAACTTAAAATTTAAAGTTTGAAACTTAAAATCATTTAAAAATTTCAACCAATCAAAAGCAGGTAATACATTTACACCATTCAGAAAACTTTAAAATATTCTTTTCTAAATCATTAAACCTCTTTTAAAGGCAGCTCTTGTTCCATTCTTTCGTAATTACTCAATTGATTCGCAAATTGTCGTCTTCATACTAAAGCCTTAATTTGACCTTTTACAATTTTTACAAATCTTTTCAATTTGATTTGATACTCTTATCACTTAACAATTGTCAATTATCCAACCAGTTTCTCCAGCCAACACCTCTTGTTTACCATGAAATTATAACCTAATTGTTCTTCAATCATGACAATTTAAGAGTTTATAAAAGCCTTTTAAGTGAACATTATTAGTGAAACCTTTAAAGAGAGAAAAACAATGAGTAGACATAAATAAATAGAAATTGCATTGCTATGGACTCAGTAGTTTGAACATTTGAAATGATTTTCTAAAGCTGTTGCCTGATAATCCAGATGGTAGACTGCAAGCCTCTAATGAGGTCAAATTGTCCCAGAATTACTCAATTAAGACACTTTAGGCCCCCTCCAGCTGGCTATTCTATTCTTGTGCAATCAACAACAACTGATCAAGTGCTGCCTCACTCAACCATTGACGAAGCCAACTTATTGACTCTCATCAATCGAAGAATCTATCCCAAAACTTTCCCACGAAGAAAAATGGGTCGAAGTGGTTGAGGATACCTTTTAAATGAGACTTAGAAAAACATTTTTTTATGGATTCCAATGTTAGTCTTGTGGATGGTTTTTTGATTAGATTTTGGCTTCTATGTCCAATGCCGTTACACCGCCATTAAAGTCTTATCACATTCCCTCACCAAGTCTGTCAAACACATAAATAGGGTTTTATACTGGTAATATGCAGCTGTCACTGTGGGGGAAAAAAGAAATTGCTTCTTGGTGTCCAGTTTTCCTCTCGCCGAACCGAAAACGTGAAAAAGAAAAATTGTGCGGAAATTAGAATAACGTTGAGCTTGTTTCGTTCAAGCGTAATCCAAACATCCATCACCTTTTGCATTATCCCAAGGGTTTGACCATACTGCATGATGGATTCAGCTCGCCTTTAAATCTATTTAATATGTGCTGCGCAAACCGGCATGTGGAAGTGACATTTCGTGCTTGCAGAAATCGTGTCATTGACTAATTTAATTGCTAAGCTCAATTTGACCATGCAAAGAATTTTAGAATTTTATATTTACATTTTATTCAAGTGGTATATATACAAATGGGGCTATTTCCTATGATTCATTTGCAGTAGTATAGAGGTATTAAATGGCTAGATTAGTATTATGAAATATTAATCTGCTTTGAATGATTGATCATGAATCGTGATTGATGTTATCATAATGATATGTGTGGATTTAGTTATTATTGGTAAATGGTATAATTTCGTTTGGTTTTGAATCTCTCGTAGAAGTGTAATAGATTGCAGTATTGTTTAAAACTATATTTACAATTATCTTTTGAGTTTTGTAGGAAATATTTAGAAAAATTTTTCGCATTTTTGATACGATGATTCATCCTATTAAATTCACGACCATTTACCTCTGAACATCAATTAATATGATCCATTTGAAATTCCCACGAGTTTCTTGCTTGTAATAAATGGTGTCTGAAGACGTGTTACGATTACCAAACCACTATAATTACGTCAAACTTGGGAAAAAAATATTTAATTAAAAAAAAGATATTCATAAAATATTTTAATATTCAAAGGACTTTAGTTAACCCCGAAGCGAGTGAAAGTTTGAAATTTCGATATTAAAAATCTTCAGTTTTTGTTATTTGAATTGAAGTTGCCTCAAACTACGATGGGTAAACAATGGTTTTGTAAATTTGGAAAAACTCACCGCAGTAAAGCCATTTTTGCAACCGAAATTCTCTTCGTCATTATATATAGTGTCTGCTCCAGTTTTCTGAGACGGTGATTTATGGTTCTATCAAATTAAACTTGGTGACTAAGAGACACCCATTGCGTGTGACAGTAACTGCCTTTTCAAATATCGAGTCTTCGAGAACATAATCACTTTTTTTCCTCCATTTAAATCGAAAAGTTAATGAGCTGTTAAGGTTCGGCTATGTTGATCGCGCAGACTCATTCGCTTCTTTCAAATTAATTACGTAAAAGTCAACCACTTTTTTTTCGTTGAATTGGTCGGTGTGTAACACGCTTTTAAATATGTGTTTAGCTTACATTAAAATGGGAAAATTAATTAATTAAATAAAATAAAAGCAAACAAAATAAATTTAGCAAAATGTGAAATTTTGCCTGCAAACGACCGATAAAGTGTATTAAAAATTCAATTATGTGATAAAGGATTTGTGTTTTCATCCATCATCCTTACTTGTGTGGCTAAATTAGTTTAGTTGTCGTGTTCTTTGCTAATGATACTAAGTCGTGTCGACTGATAAGCAACTCGTAATTTGCTCCCATTATTCTGATCGACGTTTAAATTGAATTCGAATTGTTTCGATACTTGCAAATTTGATTGATGGACTGTCGACTGTTTGTTACGAACTTAAGAATAATGATGCTGATATTGACCGACAGCTAAATCATAATTTTATTACTATTATTATGTGTTAAAAAGATAAATTTATTTTAGAAATTAATTTTATTCCCCTTGGATCAAAAGGGGTAAAACGTGAATTGCAAATGATGTCGATGAAGTTTGCCAGTTTTGTTTTTATTTTGTATTTTTGTGAATTATTGAAGCTGAATTCGATATTTGGTTGATCAACTTATTATTATAATTTTTCCATAATCTTTGACTTTATATTAAAAAGAATTGCCAATTTCTTTTCAGTTTCGAGTTGAAGTTCAACTGTAAATGATTATATCGATGTAACACGTGACACCTTCGAACGATAGCATCGAACTGCAATTTCACGCTATGAACAAAATGTCTGCAACACCTGCAAACATAAGCAATTATGCAAACACGCGTGTTTCTGCTTTTTACCAAATTGAATGCTACATTTCATTTTTTCCAGACGTGTCAGCAAAAATACTCGGATTGGTGTGTGCATTTGCCAAATTGTCGCTAACGCCTTATAGAACTCGCGTAATCGACGAATTCATCTGTCAATGAACTGCCACAAGCTCGAATTGAAACTATAAAATGGATTTGTCGAATCGACTCGATTACATCTGTTTCCGCTCTCACAAATACCAGTAAAAAACTTTAATAATAGA
>JAQFZU010001723.1:0-11957 GCA_034696185.1 Henia vesuviana | reverse complement strand
ACCAATTTATTACAAGCAGTCATAGCTATTAGCCACAGTGCAATGGCTAATTGCAATACCCACTCATAATTGTTAGTTAAAAAAAAATTGTACAGATGGGGAAAAAAGAAAAGAAAAAGAAAATTAACAAGTAGATAAAGTAAATAATTATAAAAAAAATTCTTTATTATAGAATTCTCTATTAATTCTTTATCAAATGCTTGAAAATTGTACAAGATCCTCAAATGTGCGATATAAAACAGTTGCTAGATGGTTGTGGTTGAAGAGTCTTCTTGGCGCCATCTAGTGACAGAATTGCACATATCCAAAGCACGAAGAATTCGACGGACTTCTTTATGTATTGTTATTTATTAAAAGAAAAATAGGGAATTTTATAAAGCAAAGAAAAATAAATGCTTTATATAATTGTATTTAAGTTTTTATTAATAAAAAGGAATTTATTAATAGAAAAGAAGAAAAAAAGATATTTCGTGTGACGTCATAATGGCGGACACAAAAATTAATTTATTTATAGTTTTGATAACAATGTCAGATTCATTTAATGATAAAAAAATCTGGCAATGCATTGTCAAGGAAATACAAGCGTTATATTGTAAAAATATAACGGATTTGTATTTTTATAGTTATTTTGAAAGTTTGAATTTTTTAGTAGAGATTTATTAGCCTGATAGTCCTATTGGCAAAAAAATTGCCGATGGGTCCATTTTACTAATGTGAAATAAAGTTTTCGGTTAAAAAGTAGGTTTTTTATTATTTTTAATGGAAAACAGGGTAGGAAAGTTATTAAGTAGAGTTCAATAGTGTTGACTGTCGACCCAGCGCTCGGCAGTGTCAAGGGGAAATCCCTCGGCACTGTCACGCACTCGGCACAGCAGTCACACTTGCACTTAGTCGGATGAACGATGGTCGGAAGTTAAAAACCCCCGGCTATCGATTAAACATTACATTAAAACACTTAAAATGGCTTTATTACGACAAAACTTACTGGTGACATCATAAAATATCCAAAAAAATTGTTGAAACTGCTGAAAAAGTTTTGAGGTGACGAGCGACGATGTTGCCGGTAATCTAACGGTTGAAAAAGTGAACTTCCTCAATTTTTCAGTTATTGATTACTATGACAGTGACCGTACCGACGTCACAAAAAATCACCGTAATCTATTGTCAATAGGTAGAGATATGACCTAATGAGTGCCTTAACTTAAAATTGATTAAGACAATCAGGAGGGAGGGACTAATGGATCTTAGGACCCGTAATTTTCGCCTAATTTTTCGAAGTGAAACAAATTTTATTTTTGGAAAAGAATAATTTATTCTTATCCAAGAAATAACAAAGATGCCAATTTTTTCATTGTTGAAACTCGCGGGTAAGTGTGAGACAAGTTACGAGCGAATGAAATAAGGAACTGTATCATGACGTCACTGTCGAAATCCAAACCCAGAACTGGATCCAGTTTTCTGACAATGCAAATAGCTGAGCACAAGAATACTGTGCTCATTGTATTTTATAACAAACAGTAGGCTAGACAATAAAATAAAAATGATTTTTATATTAGAATAGTGTATTATAATGCTCTTTTCTATCGCCGAGTGATCTTCGGATCACTCGATGAATGGGAAGAACTTTATGATAGAAAAGGAGTGCGAGTTGGGTTCATTAGGCCTAACCTACTCTCGATTTCTGCCATAACACTTATCCCTTACAATAATCGTATTAACAGCCGGATACCTAGATCCTATTCAGGCGGGCTCGTAATATGAAATACTTAGCTTATGATGTCACAATTTTCTCAAACCAAAGACAGTGTCTCAGGAGAATGGCGACGTCGGGTCATGGATTGGCTTTTGGAACAAAATCAAACAAAAAAAATTTTAAAAAAATTTTTATTTGGTTCTGTGTGGTTTATTTGGTTTCAAGTGATTCAGTGGTTGGTGGTCCTAGATTGAGGTTATTACTAATATTATTCGTGGGCTGAATGGTAGATGGCCATTCGGCTGAAGATAAATCAGCATAGTAGCGTTTGAGTTGAGAAATATTTACAGTTTTTCGATTAGTTAAAGTAATAGGTTTAGCTATCACGTAGACACCATTATCTTTTACCTCAACAATCGAATAAGGGCCCTCAAAACGGTCTTCTAGTGAAGTCGAATAATTAATTCCAGCTTTTGAGAGTGGGTGAGTTTTTAATAAAATCAAATCATCTACTGTAAATGAGTCATCACGGCGATGTTCATCGTAGTAGGTTTTCTGTTTAAGTTTAGCTAGCTGTTTGCTACACTGTGCATTTTTTAACAAAATTTCTATACGTTTCACTAGCACCCTGATACTATCGTATGGCCTTTCTGGGTCAAAAGGAGCATCTAGAGACACTACTCTATTATCCCAGAGTGGTCTTAATTCTTTTAAAAATGTGAGCATTGCAGGAGTGTATCCATGAATACTCGGTGGAGCTGTTCGCAATGCAAAATTAATTTCTCCTAATTTTACATCCCACGCAGTGGATTCAAATGTAAAAATTTGAAGCATTATTTTTATATTACGATTAACTCGTTTAGTATAATTAGTTTGAGGATGGTAAGGAGTCGTACGAAGTGGTGTGACCCCTGCATTCAAACATAATTTATCATACAAGTCGGAAACAAACTGTTTTCCCAAGTCACTGACTATAAACAAGGGTGCACCGAATGTATTGAAAAAACGTTTAACTAAAGGTAAAATGGAATCCATTTTAGCTGTTCTTAATGCAGCAATTTCAACCCATGCCGTAGCATAGTCAACAATTACTAGAATGAAACGATTACGATTGTTTGTCATGGGTTTGAGTCCCATTAAATCAATCCCAGTCCTCTCAAAACGACCAATTTTTGGCGAGATTGGGTTTAACAATCCTGCCGGCTTTCTTTAAATGGGTTTGCATTTTTGGCAACAATCACATTTTTTAACATAATCGGTAACCAATGCAGTCATTTTTGGCCAATAATATATTTGTTTAACTCTTTCTAATGTCACGTCTACGCCACCATGACCTGAGGATGGGTGGTCGTGACATTGTTGAAGACAGTACTTGCGTAGAGATACTGGAATTACTATCTTCATCGCAGAACTTTCATCACGAGCATAGACAAACCAATCAGAATGATAAGGAGCATATTTCATCAGCACCCCATCATTTCCAACCAGAAAATCTTGAATATTATTAGCATAAATAATGTGCAATTGCGAGATGTTGATTGTTGAGGGATCGTCAGCTTGCAACCACTCAATTATTTTAATTAAATTTTTATCTTTACGTTGCTCTGCACAAATATTTTCGGTCGAGAGAGGTGACATTGGTAGTCTCATCTTCCGGCTAAATTGCGCATGCGCGAGCAAGTGCCTCGTGTTAAAGCAGAGGTGTTTGGCAGTCGCAGGCAAGTAAAGAGAGTCAAAGCTGCACAGAGGAAAAACATAGCTTTATTCGCCTATGGCGTCATGCAGGCAAGAATGCCAGAACATCCTCTCGTCTGTATGACCTTCAGACGTATATACAAGGCATACCAAAAATGTAACAAAGCAATAACAACCTCATTGTCACACAATATCAAGTATAGAGGGCCACAACAAATTACAACAAAACTACATCAAATCTGTGGCAAAAACTCCATACATTGAAGCTTTACTTTGGTAAATCCCAACATGCTCCCCCCATTCACCAAAGTCACTCAATGACTAAAAAACCCATGTGCAATATTACAAATCATGTAAACAAAGCAGAAAATAAAACTTATCAATTAACCATCTTTGAAATCAATCAATAGCCAAAAACACACATAAAACCTTACAAAGTGAAAAACATGAAATAAAACCATGGTCGTCATATCAACCAAGTAATCAAATCATAAAAAAACACTTTACAAGATTCCAATAAAAAACCCATTTAATAATAACTAACAACTAGAATACAAATTTCAAATACGTGTCTAGTTTAGTTTTAAGTAATGGTTTGGTTAGTAAGTCCGCAATATTCCTCTCCGATCTCACATAAACTAACACAAACTCCTCTCTCTTCAGAAGCTGTCGGACATAATGATATTTGATATCAATATGTTTGGTTCTATTGTTCACAACACAATTCTTCAAGAAAGAAATCGCAGCTTGATTATCTGCATATAGTGTTGGCACCAAATTTTCGTAACCAAACCCACGACAATCCTTAATGATCCTAGCCAACCACGTGATCTCGGTGGCAGCAAGGTCCATGGAGATGTACTCACTCTCCATCGTGGACTTGGCGACGCACTTCTGCACTGATGACCTCCACCCAAGCGGTATGTCTTCTACGGACCAGATGAAACCACTTATTGACCTACGCCCATCAACCGCTGTTGCCCAGGACGCATCAGAATAAATTTTGAGCTCAGCATTCACTGCTTTAAAAAGATTAATGCCATAAGTGATCGTTGTCCGTAGATACTTCAATATTTGCAGCAAACAAATGTATTGTGATTCTGTCGGGTATGTTGAGAATTGTGCGCATGTTATTACAGCATAAGCCACATCAGGCCTACTTCTGCTCGCAATAAATAATAAACCACCAAGAAGTTCTCTAAATGGTCGTGACGTGGCAAGTTTTTCCTCAAAATTCAACTTATGATTCGTACCTACATCCATAGGTGCGTAAACTGGAATCAATGTCCCTTCTAAAAACTTGTCCACCAATTTCTCTATGTATTTGCGCTGATGAAGAATCACTCCACCATCAGTTGGCTCGAACTCGACCCCCAAAAACTTCCTGATCGGTCCTAATCGCACTATGTCATAATTCTCAGCAATTAACTTGAGTACTAATTCCATTTTCTCTTGAGTTGGTGTAAAGACGGCCATGTCGTCTACATATAGAAGAAGAACACACCAGTCTTCATAAACAAATACACAAGGACAATGTGGTGATGCCTTGAATCCAATCCTGACCAACGAGTCCGCCAAGTGCACATGCCAGCACCTGCCAGCCTGTTTTAGACCGTACAGAGACTTATCCAATCTCAGAAGTGTCTCTTCAGAATTTACAGAACCCCCAAATCCCAAAGGTATCTCCATGTAAATCTCTTTGTCTATGTCTCCGTACAGGTACGCGCACTTGACGTCCCATTGTTCGTGTTTCCAGTTTCTGACTGTGACTAACAAGACAAAAAACAATTTGACGAGATCAAAGTCTATAACTGGAGAAAATGTCTCCTCATAATCCAAGCCAAACAGTTGTTTGTGGCCATGTGCCACTAATCTCGCTTTGAATCTTTTAATTGTCCCGTCAATATGCGTTTTTAACGCAAATACCCATTTGCTTGTCAATATTTTCAGCCCAGTCGGTCGTGGCACCGGAGTCCAAACATGTCTTGACTCCATGCTGCCTAATTCCTCCAAAATCGCTAGTTTCCACTCCTCGGAATGTTCAGACTCTATGGCTTCTCTGTATGATTGGGGAATCACTACAAAACAGGCTAAGTCTGCTTCACCTGGTTCAGGCGATTCAGGTAGTGGTGGCAACATATGTGGAACTGGACATCTGTGTTTTAAACTTGGAGTAAAATCAAACTCTTCTGGCTTGCAATCAATGTTATGGCGTGTACACGTCTCTACTATGTCCCTCAAACTTCTATTTCTCGTTGGGTCCGTCCCATAGTAGTAATACACGTCAACTCTACTGCCAATTTGACGTGGGATTTCTTCTCTTCTCCACTCTTGAATTGGTCGTTCCCTATCTCCAGGTTTCAGATTCTCTGTCTCCATTTCATCTTCACCCGGAAGTACAAATTGTTTCCCATTGTCTTTACACTTCTTTCCCATTTCCAATTCGTTAAAACTGACATGTTTTAACTCTAGAATTTTATTTGATGAACAATCCAGTATCCTGTATCCGGCTGTAGATAAGGCATAGCCCACCATTATACCTTCACCTCCTTTCGGATTAAGTTTACTTCTATACAATTTAGGAATGTGGAAATAAGCCTTGCATTCAAAAATTCTTAGGTGTGCTAAATCTGGTTTCTTTTCAAACCAGTCTGTATATGGTGTAGAGTTGGGATTGACTGCATGTGGAAGACAATTTTTGACATGTATATATGTCTGCAGGGCCTCTGCCCAAAAACTGTGGTCTAAACCTGAGGTATGCTATAATGTCCTCACTTTATCCATGCTGAACCCATTCAGACGCTCAGCAACCCCATTCATCTCGGGGCTATATGTGTTTGTGCGTGTATGTTTGATGCCCAATGAGTCCAAATACTGATTAACTGCCACATTACAAAACTCCAGACTGTTGTCTGTGTGTAATCTCTTCATGTCCCAGTTAGTCTTTCTACTCTATGAATATAAGACATTAATTTCGAAAGAACTTCTGTTTTTGTCCTCATTGGACAAACTTCCGTCCACCTTGTGTGATCATCGACGAGAGTAAGAAAGTATTTGTTACCCTCTCGACTTATCTGTGGACTAGGTTCCCATAAATCAGCATGAACAATTTCCAATGTCTGTCTTGCTCTGGGTTTCTGTAGCTGATGAAATGGACCTCTTTTAGATTTCACACGCATACAATCATTGCAGGGTTTCTTCATCTTCACTGTTTTGGATTTAACTCCTGTTATCAATTTGTGTTGAATTGCAGTTCTCATTTTTCTTAAATCAATGTGTGCAAGTCTCTTATGCCATTGATTAGTAATTTCAGTCTTGACTTGCAAATTCATCATCACATTTGATTTAGACCCTCGCAATGAGTAAAGTCTACCATTTCTCTTGATCTTGATTAACTTTCTATCTGGTGATTTGATTATCAATTCGTCATCTTGACCTAGGAATTTGTATCCATGTTCAGCCAAACTGCCAAGATTTATCAAATTCCTTGACATCGTTAGAACCAAATATGTATTGTCTAATTTCAACACATGTTTTTCACCATTTTCCAATTCAACCTCAAGCAAAATTATACCTAAACCAATCGCTGGTGTTTCGCCTTTGCCTAATTTTACTGTTTCTACCACGTTTGATGTTTTGAAATAGTTTTTCATCATTCACAAAATGGTGTGTGGCACCACTATCGACGAGAAATACAGGTTTGTCCTGAGCTATCATTGCTTTTAGTTCTAAATGATTTACTTCTGTAGTTTTATCCACATTTCCATACCAGCCTTCAAACATGTTGAATGCATCAGGCTTGCTCTCTTTAGCCATGTAACTTTGTGATCTGCGATCACCTCGTTGCCTGTTTCTGCCTCGCCATCTGTTTGGACGTGATCGACTTGATTGATTTTGGCTTTGTCCCTGTGGTGTTGCATATTCTGGAGAGTTTCGCAATTTTCTTGGGTAGTCTCTGGCGTAATGGCCACGCTGACCACAGTAATAACATATGGTATCAGCCATTGGTTTTGCCCCCGTTGTTTGTTGTCTCAATTGTTGATATCCACGTTGTTTGTCATTCCTTTGTGCTGCTAAGTTTGTGACACCAGTGAAATCAGTATTAACCATCATTAGTTCTCTCTGTCTTGTATCCTCAGCCATAAAGGCCAATTTGACTCTTGCAGGAGTAAAGTCTGCATCAGGTAACTGATACAGATTTTGAACTAAATTGTTGAACGATTCTGGGACGCTTGATATCATCTTATAAGCGATGAGAGTACTTGGGATTGCACATCCCGCCGCGTCCAGTTGAGTCACTGTTTTTTCGATCCTTGCCAAGTATATAGCCATCGATTCAGTTCCATGAAGGCGATCGTTAAAGAAATTAGTCGCGAGGCGACCAACAAGGGCCTTAGACGTAAGTTGAAAGTTGATTCTTAATGTTTCCCATGCAAGCACTGGGTCCCTTATCGTTGACAATATAGGCTTGACACCTGTATCTATGCCAAGATAAATGGTTGACAATGCTCTATCTTTTCTCAAGTTGAAAGCGTTTTTTGTTTCTACAGACGCCGATGCAATTGGTGGTAGTTCAACCTTGTCTACAATAGTGAAAAGTCCCTTTTCCATCAGTAACATCTGCATGTTCAATGCCCATTCTTTATAGTTCTCGGGCCTTTTTTACTTTGGAAAGCGAAGCACACTCTTTGTATCTTCAGACATTATCTTAATGTCATAAAACGATTTGTGCACTTGTTAGTATCACACTTGTCAGTTATGGTTAGTAACACTTTCCTAAGCTAAATTACACTGTCGTGAATATTTCTGACGTGAGTAACTCAAATTTGGAAACCCACGTTCAGTGCACGACCTAACTAGTGTACAACTATCAATGTCACGGAACAGTAGCGCAAAGATGTCGTACGCCCACCAAAAGAAACTAATCCTAAATGCGGTATCCCGCTAGTGCACATTTTGACAGATTACGCCTCCACAAATACACATTTGGAGGGGAGTTAAATTGTAACCCTAGCACAACTCTCAGCTAAATAATGAGACATAAAATTCAAGACATAAATCAGAAATTTAAAAACGATATTCTTTGACTTGACTTGAAAGTTGACTGTACAACTTTTTGTATTCGTCCTTACGAAATCCATGTAAACAGCAGTGTAATTTGCCCAATACTACTCGATTTAAAGTATATTTGGTCTTCACACCTCGATGATATAGTGGACACTCATTGAAATCGACGATCAATGGACTTGAAAACTATGCACTTAAAACCTTTCAAAAAAAACGTTTTCTTCTCCTTTCTCAGTCGTTTGAATGTCCCAAATTCGTTCCAAACTCGATCTTGAGTTTATAGTCTTCAATTTGAGGTCAACAATATTGCATTAACTCGAATGTTCCATCGGAAACTGAAGACATTTCGAACAAAATTGAAAAAAAACAATTAACAAATCGCGATTTTTGCCAATTTTCATTTTAAAACGAATTTCAACTCTTTACCTTTGATCAAGTCGATTTCTTGGTCGAATCTCGTACCAATCACTCACACCAATCGTTTTCAGCAACTTTTGTAGTCTGTTGATCGAATCCTTAACATCTTAGCACCTGGGCCCATAACCCTGTTAAAGCAGAGGTGTTTGGCAGTCGCAGGCAAGTAAAGAGAGTCAAAGCTGCACAGAGGAAAAACATAGCTTTATTCGCCTATGGCGTCATGCAGGCAAGAATGCCAGAACATCCTCTCGTCTGTATGACCTTCAGACGTATATACAAGGCATACCAAAAATGTAACAAAGCAATAACAACCTCATTGTCACACAATATCAAGTATAGAGGGCCACAACAAATTACAACCAAACTACATCAAATCTGTGGCAAAAACTCCATACATTGAAGCTTTACTTTGGTAAATCCCAACACCTCGTCTTCCGCGCTAAGTTCTGGTGGTTCAGAATCATCTTCCCCCTTGTTGCGCGAAAGAGCATTGGCTACCTGATTGCTAGAACCTTTCCTATAAATTATAGTGAAGTTTTCTTGTTGTAGGAACATAGCCCATCTGGCGAGGCGACCAGTCAGGTTTTCAGCTGACATGAGCCACTTCAACGCCATATGGTCATTTTCCACAGTGTAATGGGAATATTCCATATATTGTTGGAATTTTTTGACAGCCCATACGACTGCCAAGCATTCCAGTTTGGATGCACTATAGCGGGCTTCGGCTTTGTGCAGTGTTCTACTCGCGTAGGCCACTGCTCGGGGCGTACTTTTGTTTGGCAACAGTTGCATAAAGACTGCTCCCAGATCACCCGCACTTGCATCAGTGTGTATAATGAAAGGGAGGGAATAATTGGGCAATGGCAGCACGATCTGTTGTGACAGTTGCTGTCTAATACCCTCATAAGCCTGATTACATTCCTCTGTCCATAACCATGGGATGTCTTTCTTGACGAGCATGAAAAGCGGCCCACAGTTTTTATGAAAGTTTTGAAGTAGTGGAGCATAATATCCAGCCATTCCGATGAATCTTTGTAAAGGTTTTACATCTTTTGGTACCAGATACTCCTCTACGGCGCTCACTTTGTCAGGGTTAGGGCTGTAACCTTTATCTGACAAAATAAATCCAAGAAATTCAATTTTATCGGGACATACAAAAGATTTCGAGGGGCTGGCAGTCAAATCATGATTTAACAGTCGCTTAAAAATATCTTCCAAATGTTTTTTATGTTTGTCAAAGGAATCGCTGAAGACAATGACGTCATCTAAGTATGCCATTGCCCACTTATATTTCGCATCACCAAGAACGTTATCCATCATTCTTTGAAACGCAGAAGGAGAGTTGCATAGACCGAATGGCATTTTAGTAAATTGAAATGTACCTTGAGGAAAGGAAAAAGGAGTTTTAAACCTATCCGACTCCCTTAGTTTAATTTGATAGTATTCCTTGGTGAGATCAAAAGTTGAAAAAACTTTCTTCTCCCCTAGGCATGCTAATATTATGGTAATTTCCAGCATATGATAAACTTCTTTAGTGGTGACGTTATTCAAAGCACGAAAGTCAATGCATAAACGAAAGGTACTACCCTTTTTAGAAACTAACCGGAGGGTTGTTATATGGAGATTCACATCTCTCCACCCACCTATTAGATTCCAAGGTGTCGAAAAAACCACGCAGAATTTCAGCTTTAGCTGGGTTAACAGGTCAATCACGACAGCGAACAGGTTTAGTTGTTGTTGTCGGAATCAAGTGTTACGCCGTTAGATGGCACCCAGCAGTATCGCTAAAAAGATGTTGATATTTTGTCAATAAACCACGTAAACGTAATAGTTTATCTTTTCCCATTGTACATTTCGACAGCAAATTGCCCATGACGTCATTAGAAGATTTCTCCTCTTCCCTTGTCACAAACAAACTGTCAAAACGATCAAATATAGTTTCTGCTAATTCGTGGGAGGTGGGATCTCGCTCAAAAAGGAATGTTTCAGCTGGAAAGTCGATGTGGAACCATTCCTGATTAGGGAATAAACACCACAATTTTATTTCTTTCCATCCAATCACAACCTAGAACTATGTATGGTGAGGGCGAGGGCATAACGTGAAACATTACCTCCTCATTCTCTGTTTCCCATACTAATCATAAAGTAACTGTCCCAATAGATTTCAACACTCTGTCTCCTTTTGAAACAGTTAAAGCTCTGTCAGGTTTCTTCAGCAAGTGAAGAAAACCATGTTTTTTCAAAATGGCACCACTCACAAAAGGTTTGGTTGCATTGGAGTCTATCAACCCTTTTATGGTTTTACCATTTATTTGGAAAGTGACAAAAGGCATAGGTTGCGTTCTCCTTCGAGTCGGCACCGATATGTAGTCTGTCACGACTTCCTGCTGAAAATGTCTGAATGCATCTACTCCACCCAATGCTGATGGATGGAATACTGCATCCTGTTTTAGCACCTCAGAAGAAGGTGTGAGCATTGATTCCTCAGTCACGTTTCCTGTGACTCCTCCTTCTGAATCTCCTTGTTTTTTGGCTCATCGAAGGCAGCAGCTATGTTTGCTAGCTCTGTTTGCCAAAATTTCTGTATTCGCTTAAGTGAAGTTTGTATATTCGATCTTTTAACCTCGAACGGGCAATCTTTCTTAAAATGTGAGCCGCCACAAGTAAAGCAACCTCCTGCACGAGGCGCCTTCAAATGATCAGCCAACACATTCGACGTAGTGGAGGGCGTTGTAATGGCGGATGTAGCCTTTTTAGGAGCTGCAGCAATCGATACAGGCGTTATTGCAGGTCGGGTTACAGATGCAATCTGCTTCGGGGACAGTTTATCTTGTTCCCGGAGCATGGCAGCAGTATTCCAATACTTCGATGCTTCTAAAAATTGTTCCCAGGTACAAGAACCTTTACGTGTAAACTTCTTTGCGTATTGTGGGAGGCCAGGTAGCAACGTCTCGATCGCAATATTTAATTTATTGCACCCGGTCGGTGGGCTCTGCATCTGTGTGCATACTTCGTCGAGGGTTAACAGCGTATGTTTAGCTGTTTGGTTCTTTTCCTGTCTAATTTCTTTCAATTTTTGATAGAG
>JAQFZU010001722.1:0-11958 GCA_034696185.1 Henia vesuviana | reverse complement strand
TCAGATCCTTTCTTGTAATTGATTTTCACCGGGTTTAGCTAAAAAGCGGACTGGTAGAAAAATCACCGTCACAACCTCTTAATTCTATGGAATCCCGGGAGACTTTAGTGCCGCCCTGAGTTTCCGCCCTCAAAAATTTATTCTAACATTATTTAATAAAATATATATATATTTTTATTATTATTATAATAATTTATATTATTTAATATAAATAATATTATTATTATTATTATTATTTTTTATATCTTTTCCAATATTGATGTTTGAAAATTCTTATGATGATCCACTGGTCTCTTATAAAAACGCCCAAAAGTTTTCTCCAAAGTCCAATCATCTACCTTTAACATCTCATGTATAGGAGTAAATACAACTGCTGCCGTTGTCACTGCCCCTCGCATCAAGTGCACACCAAAACAAGTTAAATCCACACCAGCTTCTAGCATAGTCTCTTTTGTGAAGAGATAAACCATAAATCCTATTTTTGG
This sequence comes from Henia vesuviana, assembly GCA_034696185.1. Lineage (NCBI taxonomy): Eukaryota > Metazoa > Arthropoda > Chilopoda > Geophilomorpha > Dignathodontidae > Henia > Henia vesuviana. The sequence goes on along the minus strand of JAQFZU010001722.1, from coordinate 11,473 downwards.
ATATGTTGAATTGTTTTGTTAGCATGTGAATTTTAGTCAGATGTGGCCAATTGTCTTTATTACAGGAAAAGGGACAAATTGAAGGATGCTGACGACATCAAGCAGACCGCCAAAAAGGGAAGACAAAGAAGGATGTCTCAACCAATAGGAAAAGAAGTCTTCCATTGTATCTGTTTTCTTATCTAAATTGATACCATTTTGTGTAAAGAAAATGTAAATAAATGTTAGCTCAGTCTTTCAACTTTACTTGAATCGAGTGCCACGTTATTTCTTTGCTCCCACCAACAAATAGTAGCAGAGGGTTAGTTCATATCTAGAAAAAAGTGTTTTTTAGTGCAGTGCAACAGAACGACGAAAACAAAGCAAACGACTGAGAAACCTGCCTGCCTGACTTCCTGCCGAATCCAGCCGATGACAACCCCACGTACGTTGCAACGAACGACCGACGATAAGCAACCTTTTTGCATCAAAACGTTTCAAGCCTAAAAAATCAAAAACAAACGATGAAAGACGACGCAAAAAACAAACACTTAAATGAGAACAATTACCTTGTGTGGAGTAGGCGAGTTGAAGCCTATCTGAAACATAAAGGATGGTGGCGAGCAGCTGTCCTCGAGAACGAACCGACTCAAATACCTGTCGATCAGCCAAACCATAAAAAATCAAAAAAAAAATGGTTGGCGTGGGATGTAAAAAACGATGCAGCTCACGGTGCCATAATAGCCGCACTGTCTGACACCCAAATACTTAAGTATTCAGCAACTACAGTGGCGAAAATACTTTGGGAAAAAATTAAATTGGATTTTGATGAAAAGAACGACGAAAACCGGCAGCGAGCGAGATCGGCCGTGTTCAACTTACGCATGCGGAATGAAGAGACAACGGTAGCTTTCCATGACTAAGCGATTGCGGCATGGAACCATGCACAAGAGCTGGGAGATATCCTCATCACTGAATACCAGATAATCCTACAAGTGATCGATGGCCTGAATGCTAAATATGAAGGAGCAGTGCGTTTGCTGCGTTTTGAAGGCCAGAAACTCACTTTAACACGTGTGAGAACAATGCTCAATGAGGAAGACCAGGCGCTAAAGCGCCGTAACGAAGAAAATGGTGCCGCACGTCACGAGAGGGCGCAACCGGCAGGACAAAGTGGCCAGCGCAATTTTCAACCCAGAAACGGGCGAAAAAAGGTGAACGAAAGCAAGAGAACGATGGCAAACAAACTAATTATGCATTGCTGGCAATGTGGCAAGGAAGGCCACCGAAAAACCGAATGCACCAGTAAGGTGAGATGTTATAATTGTTTGGGTTTTAGACACATGAGCGCTGACTGCAGAGAGGCGTGCCGACCATGGCCCATCAAACGACGAAAGCCAAAACACATGGCACGCGGTCGGACAGCGAACGATGAACAAAAATCGAAGCCGGGACCGATCACAATGGCAGAGCGAGCCATGGTGGTAGCCGAGATGTGGCTTGTACATGAAATGCAACAATACAAGGAAGAACTCAAAAGGGTCTGAGGCCCTTTTGCATTTGGACGAGCGAGGACGGCCGCTCCTCGACCCCAAGGCGATTGCACCTAAGCCCAACTGGTGGAAGCATTTAAAAACGAACAACGGGAAAAACCAACTTCTCAACCAAACAGCGATTCAAGCAACAACTCCGTATACTATTCGGCAAGCAAAGAAAACGACGGACAATTCAGCGACGCCGACGAAGGGGAGAATAAAAAGGAAGTGAAAGTGGGTTGTCGCGGCATCGGAGGACGCAGGAACGAAGGGCAAGGTAAGGAATTTTGCTTTAAAACTAATAATTTAATAAACGACGACCGTGGCAAACAATGTGGCTATATCACCTGTCTGATGGACTCGGGGGCAACGAGTCACATGGCAAACGACCGAGAACTGTTTAATGACAACTTCTGGTCCAAGACGACGAACATTCTGGTGGCGGAAGCGGATCGACGAATCAAATCAATGGGGGTGGAAAACATAAAAATGAAAAGAAAAACCAATATGTCAATAATTAATTTCAAAGATGTTTTGTTTGTTCCAAATTTAGAGTGCAATTTATTATTGATACAAAAAATAACCGAATTGGGGTATAAAGTGGTTTTTGACAAACAAGGGGCAAGGGTAATTAATAAATTGGGTCAGACAGTATTATATGGTGATAAAATTGATAGAAAATATATTGTAACAGGAAGGCAAGCCTCATGCTATGCGCGTAAAAGGAAAAACGAATCAACGTGCATTGCCGAAAGCAAAGAGCGACGATGGCACGAACGATTAGGGCATGTGAATTACGACGCATTAAATAGTATGATTAAAAGTAATTTAATCACAGGAATTGAAAAGATGGAATTTATTAGACAAGACTGTCATGCGTGCAACGAAGGAAAAATGTGCCGACGGTCGCATCCAAGAGTGAACAAAGCGCAATCGGCCCAAATACTCGAACTGATACACGTGGATCTGATGGGACCCATCACACCCCAATCAATAGGTGGAGCAAAGTACATTTTGACCATGATAGACGACAGAAGCAGAATAATATTTCTGGAATTCCTGAGTCACAAGTCGGATACAGCAGAACGATTGATTAATTTTATTAATAAGGCGGAGACACAGCACAACACCAGAGTCAAAAGGGTGCGAAGTGACAACGGGGGCGAGTTTATATCGGAACAATTGGGTCAATTCTTCAGGCGAAAGGAAATCAAACACGAACTGACCGTCCCATATCACCCACAAAGCAATGGGGTTGCAGAAAGGGCAAACAGGACCATAATAGAAATGATGCGAACGATGTTACATGGGGCAGAAGCGCCATTTTGTTTGTGGGCAGAATGTACAAGCACTGCAGCGAAAACGCGAAAAACGTATGCCTGACAAAGACGCACAACAAGACGCCGTATGAAGTTTGGTATAAACGCAAACCGAACGTAGCTTACTACCGATGGTGTGGGTGCTTGGCGCACGTGCTCATTAGAAACGAGGAACGAACGAAGCTCCAATCAAAAATAAAGAAAGGAATGCTGGTAGGGTACTCAAGAAAGCAAAAAGCGTACTGCATATACAACCCAAAAACGAAAGAAATTTACGAAGACAGAAGTCAGATTTTACGAGGACATCGACGGCTACGCAGCAACCATGAAAGGTGATGCAACACAACTGAATGAAACCAAATGATGGATGGAACGAAGTCAAGAAGATGTGGAGCAATCACCAACAATGATTGACGGACCATCAATTAATTTAACGACTGAGTCAAGTCAGGAAGACGAGGGGCAACCACCAACGGCGAACGACAAATGCTCAACTGACTCGACAACTAAACCAAATTATGAGACGAGTCAAACCGAACGAGAGCAAAACGAAGAACGCATAAATGGGGAGAAAAGGGAGCAAGACATACCCGACCACATCCATGCCAAACCAGGTCGGCCACGTGGAGCAACAAATGAAGATTCAAGGCGGAGATTAATGATGCTGAGAGAAGAGAATGAACAAATGCTACTGCAGGGAGGGCACAAAGATCAGAGAGAGAGCGAAAGAAGACCCACTATGAAGCACACATAACGAATGAAATGACTACACTCAAGACGTATGAAGAAGCCATCCAGTCACCACAAAGGCATTATTGGAAAGAAGCAATGCGACGAGAAATAGAATCAATGGCCGAACATAAGGTATGGGACACAGTGAAAGTTCCAAATAGAAAGAAGTTGATTAAGAGCAAATGGGTGTTCAAAGTCAAATACGATGGTAAGGCGGAATTGACAAAGTATAAAGCACGACTGGAATAGACTACGACGAGACCTACTCACCAGTGATCAGGTCTGAAACATTACGGATGTTGGTCAACATAGCAGCAAAGAAAGGTCTCAAGCTAAAGCAACATGACGTCGAGTCGGCATACCTTCACGCCGAACTGAAGGAAGAAGTATACATGGCGGAGCCAAGGGGTTTTGAGACAAGCGAAAAGAATGGATGTCGTTTGAGAAAAAGCTTATACGGACTCAAGCAAAGCGGCAGATGTTGGAATGAGGTACTACACGGAGTCCTGGTACAAGCAGGATTCGAGCAGTCACCTGATGACCCGTGCTTGTATTACAAGTTTCAAGGCAAGAAATTTATGTATATGGGTATATACGTGGACGATGAGATATCACTAGCAAACGACGACGAATTAGAATGACGAACGCTCGAAACAACTAAAAGGGAAATCAAGTGGATAGAGTTGGGGAAATTAACCTACTTACTGGGGATTGAATTTGACCAGAACGATGACGGCATACAGGTGCATCAAACGAAGTATATCAATCAAGTATTGGAAATGTACGGAATGGCCGACTGTAATATAGTAGTGACCCCACTCAAGTCCAACCAGAAGCTATCAAAAGATGAGAAGAGCCCTGAAATAGATGGTCTCAAATACCAAGAGTACATTGGAAAATTAATGTACATTGCAATCAACTCATGACCCGATATCGCACATGCAGTCAGTGCGCTCTCGCAATACAATTCAAAGCCAAGAATGATTTACATGACGGCAGTGAAAAGAGTTCTGCGATACCTGAAAGGAACGCTGGACTACAAACTACGATACGAACGAGGAGGACATAATTTAATAATATATACCGATGCAAGCTGGGATTCTACGAACGACGCACGAGCTTTCTCTGGTTACGTAGTAAAAGATGGAAATTTGATCATAAATTGGCGCAGTCGGAAACAAATGATGTGGCGGGAAGTTCATCCGAGAGTGAACTTGACGCCATAGCTGAAGGGGTGAAGGAGGTAATATAGACACGAGAATTAATGGAAGGAGCAAGACTCATAAGCGAAGGAACAACAACGGTGTTGTATACGGATAGCCTGAACGACGTGCAGCGATTGAAGAAAGGAGTGCAAAAATCCAGAACGAAACACCTCAACCGAAGATACCACTATGTGAAACTTCAGATGGAAGAAAACCAAGTTGAGGTGGAACACGTGAGCTCTGAGGAGCAGCAGGCGGACCTGCTTACGAAACCACTTACGCGCGCTAAGCTAGTGGCAAATGCCAGCCTGCTAGGTTTGCGAGGGACCAAATGTGATGCAGGGGCAACAAATGAAAGATGGGATTAAAGTTTATAGGGGATTTGTGAAGAGATAAACCATAAATCCTATATTTGGATATGTTGAATTGTTTTGTTAGCATGTGAATTTTAGTCAGATGTGGCCAATTGTCTTTATTACAGGAAAAGGGACAAATTGAAGGATGCTGACGACATCAAGCAGACCGCCAAAAAGGGAAGACAAAGAAGGATGTCTCAACCAATAGGAAAAGAAGTCTTCCATTGTATCTGTTTTCTTATCTAAATTGATACCATTTTGTGTAAAGAAAATGTAAATAAATGTTAGCTCAGTCTTTCAACTTTACTTGAATCGAGTGCCACGTTATTTTTTTGCTCTCACCAACATCTTTTATCCAACGTCTTAACGTATCCACCAAAGGAATTCTATGTGGTTCTGTCTGCATCAAAAATAATCCTGTTCTATTTCTAAATTGACCTGATAACTTGATAAAATCTAAAATTGCCCTCACTGGACAAAAACACTCTTCCTGATACCGATCAACCACCAGTACAATATAATGACCTGGACACAATTTCTTTAATAAGACTGATGGCCGCCATAGCAATCCACTTTCTGACTGTTGTATATCTTGCAATGACAAAGTTCTCAAAGTTGCGAAACGACTCGCTGTTATTAAAGCCAATAACATCACCACCTTACGCTGACATCTTTGCCATCCAACCTGCTCATGCGGCCACCACTGTCGCAATAGTCGTAACACTTTACCCACATCCCACGTATGAGTATATCTTGGAAACGCTGGTTGTAACTGAAAGATACCTTTGCAAACTCTAATTATTTCCGCACTATCCCTTATTTCCTTTGAAATAATTCCTGCTGCTACCAATACCGACAATTATATTAACTCCTGAGTATGATTTTCCTAAATCATATACAAACGCTACAAGGTTTGCTACTGTTGCCACCTCTGAAGTGGTAACCACTTCTCCTGTACGAGAAAAACTTTCCAACTTTTTAAGCCCCCACTGTCGATTTTCTCCAACTATGTCCGTATAATCTTTGAGCTGCTTCTGAAAATCCTCTATTTCCCAACGTCTCCCAGATACCACTGCGCCAATCAACTCCATCTTCTGCTCCATCGGATGCCTGGCCTCCTGATCGAATTCCAATTTCAACTTTCTTTCTGCTAGAAACTTCACTGGATAACTCACTCCCAACCGCAAAAATTCCTGAAACCACACTTGAGCCGACCAAAATGATATCACCATCAACACTCTTGCTTGCTCGTCTCTGATCTTCCTCAAAATTTTTCCAAATTAACTGAAAAGAGGAAAACAAAATCCATAAATGCCCAATCCTGTACCGTCGCATCATATTTTTTCCGCCCCCGGTTATAGTACCCATGAAAAGAATCTTGGTAATTTTGCATTAAGTTGACTTGCAAAGAAATCCACCTCCGGTTTTCCAAATTCCACTATCAACCTATTAAACATTTCTAAACATAAACTCCATTCTCCATCTCTAGATACAGGACATCTCGATAGTCTATCTGCCTCCACATTCAACTTCCCTGCCATATACTCTACAATAAAATCTATTTCAAATCTTTCAGCTAACTCCCAAACCTGACGTCCTATTTTATGTAAAGTCCTAACTTTACTACCTCTATTTCTAAAAAGTGATACCACTAGTTCATTATCACACATAAACCTTATTCCCTTACACTTCAAACCTGGAAACCATAACTGTGCTGCAAACCACAGCAGTAATGCTTCTTTCTCATTAATATGCACCTGTTTCTCTTCTAATGGTTTAATAAACCAAAAACTATGAAATAAAGCCTGCTCTGCCGCTACTAATTTCCCTACAAATTCTGCCAATTCACGAATTTTTACCTCTCTTTTTTCCATTAAAGTTTTTGCCATTTACGGAATTGCCCTTTGTTTCCTTAATGATAAAGACACTTCCATTTTATTCGAATGCAACAATACACCTAAAAATTCTACAACCTGAACAGGTTTCAACACTGATTTTTCTTAATTTACAATACCTCACAAGATTCGGAAAAAAATCAAACTTTTTCCTATGGAAAAAAGTACATTATTAGGCTATAAAAGTAACAATATTAATTTTTTTTAACTCAAAGTGCGTCCTAAGATTTTGGCATTGTTTTAGTTAAGTATTAATCAATTTATTTCTTTAAAATTATGCAAATCTGAGGGGGGGAGGTCCATAGTACCTCCTTGTCAGTTGCTAGTCGCAGCTGAATTTAAATTACTTCAGCTGAGCTGCCAGCCGTTGATTATTTGTCTGTTTTGATGGCTAGCTGGCTGCCATCTGCAGGCAAAAATAACAGATAGTTAGCAGCCATGATAAAGCGAGCGGCGCAGGCCTTTACGGCCCTAGCATCAGTGTTTAACCGTGTAGCAGAAATATGGCTGACATCAAATAACCCTGCTTGGTTTCCAAACAGGGACAACTAATCAACTATTAAAATTAAGTGATTTACAATAGCTGTGTTCAAAGCTTTTTACCTTATACAACTTTTAATAAAAGTAGTAAAAGTTGCCTTTTAGAATCGGAAATGACGTTATATTTTCGTCACATTTTATTTTAAAACGCAAGTGGTAAAAGTTGCATTATGAAAAGTCAGAAATTCGAGATTTTTAATTCTCCTTTTAACACTTTTAAGTAGGTATCAATTAAACACGTGCAAACTCTTATAAGTGCATTTTATAATTTATTTTCATGCAAAAAATTACTTTTGTCAAATTTTAAGTCAGTGAAAGTAAAAAATGACTGATCTGAAAGTGAATTTTAAGCTTTGAATGCATAGCTAATGTTCAATTACTTTAATTTTAAGTGAATTAAAGCACCCAATAAAGATAAGTGGAATACGGCACCTATACAAGATGGATGCTTAATAGCAGTCATTTAAAATGGGTGACTAGAGCACTATTTTAGTAATAGTGATTTAAAGCACCTCAAAAACACAGGTGAGTGAAGTCACCATTTGGGGTGCTGTATATGGGACAGCAAAATTTACCCCAAAAGATGCCAAATGTCTCCTTTTGTTTTTACAAGTATTCTTTTGTATCTTTTACATTCTACTCGTTTTGTGACCAATAATTCGATATATCAATCTGTTATTAGATTAAACATTATGAATACAAAAATAAAACTACTTATATTTATTCAATTTTGTTTCTTGCATTTTTGTGGTTATCATACGTTTGAATAGTAAGATTTTTTCCTTCTATAGATCAAGAACAAAATATCAAAGTACAAATTTAAGAATGGAAAAGAAATATTATGTAAATTAGATGCACTGATCGGATATATGCTATACTGGGTACCTACACAATTAAAGCATTTGGATAAGCAAGTTGCTCTGAAAATGTCTTAACCGACTCGATACTAAAATTAATTTAGAAAATTTAAATTCTAGAATAAAAGCAAATAGACAATTTGAATTACTTATTTCCTAATAAAATATCAAGCACCCAAATATATTTAAAGGAATTCGGAGCACATTAATTCCACCATATTTGTCTTCTTTCCAATACAATGAAAAATCGTACCATAACTGAGATCGTTAACTAGATTGTGCATAAATAGATTAATTTTTACATTTCAATGCGAATTTCCTTACAAATCAAGCCAAATATTTGCAGTTAAAATGCTAGTAACTGAGTTAAAACCAATTATCAAAATTAATAGAAAATTTAGAAAATAGGCTTGAAACAACTTACTACAAACAATAATCAATCGAGCAACCCAAAATGAGAAGAAATTGAAATGAACTGGTCATTGTGCAATAACAAATGATCAACTGAGAGAGGACGGGATACTAAAAACCGGAAATTCTCATTACTCTTCAATAAGAAACTTGATTTAATTTTATATCGGATTAAATTCTCAAAAAGCAAATAATCTTTTCAACAGTGACTTTACAGTTGCTCGCATTAAGATATCACATAAAAAAACTGTTAAAGCGGAAAGAAATTTTTTAATCTAACAAATATCTTAAAGATATATGACAGATGTTGTTTATTGTATAATAGGTGTAGGAATTGACATCACTTACGATCAGACCTTCTTAACACTTTCACTTACATCAAAATTGTCTTTTATGGTTGTCCAATTGTAATATAAACGAATTAATTTCTTTTTCCGTTGTCGTATAGCATCATGGCCACCAGCTTAATATTGGTTTTAATCTACTTCACTTGCAAGTTTGATGCATTCACCACAGGTAACAACTCATTAAATTTCTAATTACATTATTGAATAATGAAAATAAGTTCTATTGATTAAGGTGCGACACTTCCAATTGGTCTGTACGAGTTAAAACTGAGAGATGAATTATTCGCCAATAGAGCATCCGTTGAAGCGCATTCACGTCCCGTCGTTACACATGGGGAAAGACTTCAAGTGTATCTGCAATTGGCTATTAATTACATCATTGATTTGGTAAATAAATCGTATATCAATTACCACACATTTATAATTCTATTATAATCCTTAATTTCGTAAATTTAGGATGAAAAATTACAAGTTTTAATAGTAAACTCCCTAATGTCTTTTGTAAGTATTGTTATTGGTGTTTATATTTCAATATTGTTGATGCATAAATTATGATTTATTAGGAATGGATGGATAGCAGAGTAAGATGGAATCCCAGAACATTTGGAGGCTTAGAAATGATCCAAGTACCAGCAGAATTGCTATGGAAACCTGATATAGTTCCTGAAAATAGGTATTTGGTTTATTGTTTCTTGGTTTGTTGGTTTATATTTTGATTTGGTTTTTACTATATAGCGTTAATGTCTCACAACTCGCTTTGTACACAAATAATTTACTGAAAGTTCATTACTCTGGACGTGTAATGTGGTTGTCACCTATTACGACTTACACTTCGTGCGATATTGATTTGATTAGTTTTCCCTTTGATCAACAACAATGTGTGATTTCTTTTGCTTCTTGGACACAACACGGTTGGAATTTATTACCTGTTTTGAAAACTACCAATGTATTCTATGCTAATGCGTCCCTATTAAAAGATGCAGAGATGGTATGTATGACACATTGCTAATAAATTTATTATAAAAAATTATTTTAAATTTCAGATTGGGTTGCAGTCAAAGCATATAAGTAATAAATGGAAATTAGTTTCGGCCAATGCATCCATTTTTCAACGATATTACGAATGTTGCAGAGAACCGTTTCCTGTAATTTTTTTCAATATTACACTGAATAGGTGAAGTATACAATTTAATTTTATATTTAATTTGCTTGACATTTATCGGTTTGACTCATTTTCTAGGGCTCACACCACTTACATTTATACACTAATAATTCCTTCTATTTTACCAATGTTTATTTTATTTTATGCGTTTTGCCTGCCACCATCATCTGGTGACAAGATATTAATTTCTTGTTTTCTTTTTCTGTATCAAATTATTATGACTCTTTATACACAGTGGATTATACCGCGAAATGGTAGCGGACTTCCTAAAATTGGTAATGTAAATCAAGATAAAGTTTTTTTTTTACTTGTTGCAATCTTTTTAGTCGTATTTTGTGCTGCATGTACGGGTTTGATCAGTACGTCACTATTACTATTCGTCATATCGTTTAGTCTGACAACTCACAGACATAAGTCGAGCATTCCGCGATCATTGAAATCGCTTTTCAATAGTTGGGTTATTCCATGTCTTTGTGTCCGCCTAACTAGAATTCAGGTATAAAATTTCTTGAAGTGGATAGGTAAAAGTTTGAATCGTTGTTTTTCTAGATGGGCAATAAAAACGGAAATACGCCAGCAGTTGACTCGAATCGTTCGGTAATGGAAACTCGGAATCAACAAGATTGGTCAACAATTGCCAGTCTTATGGAAAGAATATTCTTTATTTTGTTTGTTCTCATTTTTGCTATTTTAATTGCCATTTTAGCTGCTTAGGTCTTGAAATTCGTGCAGAGCATATCTGAACTACAATTTTTATGTAAATTTTTTTTACTCATTTAACAATAATTAAAGAATAACTGTTCAAGAAAAAAATTCATTTTAAAACCGTGTATTTGTAATAAATTTTTTAAACTTATGAAATAAATCTATTTCAAGATACTATTGGTGCTCAAATTTTTCATATACTTGTACAACTAATGAGACTAGGAAGTGATTTACTTCAAGTCATATCGTCACTTTTTTTCCCCTTTATCGACCCTGGGGTATTCGATTTATGTGATAACAAGATTTTACCCGTGGAAATCCACGGAATATATGGAGAATAAAAGAATATTCTAGTTGCTTTATAGTATTACAATATTTCAATATGGTCCACATTGCAATTCCATGGTTTTTGGTTTTCCATGGTTTTTGT
>JAQFZU010001721.1:0-11964 GCA_034696185.1 Henia vesuviana | reverse complement strand
AACAGATGAAAAGTTGGTTAAATAATTAACCCGAAGTCGGGAATTAATTTTGAAAAAGATTTTTTTTTTTTCAAGTCTCGTGTTTTTCACTTTACTACAATTTGATAATTTAATTATAAAACAAATGTAGAAATCTAATTACGCGCTAAAATTAAAGTCATTTAACTGTCAATTTGCGTTTCTCAATGGTCCTGGGATAAACGACCGAAAGAAAAAATTAAAAATGTAAAATTACTCAATTTTTTTAATTGTTTGTTTTCGCATGTAAAAACAAAAACAGTTTTTAACATGAAAAAATTGAAAAATTAAAATAATTCACAAGTCAAACATAATTATTGATTTTTTCCAAGCGTTATTAATTAATAATAATATATAATTAAGCTTAGTAATAATTGATTTTTCTTTAAAAATTTGCGTGCGCTCGACTAAATATAAGAGCAGAAATTATATCAATTTTTTCCCACCTCTTGTAACATCAATTCGTATACGAAAATAAATAAAAAATGAATTGAAATTAATAATTCATTTTGATACTAATTTATTTTTATTTAAAAAAAAAATTTATTTCCATTTATAAAAACTCAACTTAAATTACTTTTCAAATCCCCTATAATTTGCTTGTGTAAAATATACTAAAATTATGAGTAAAAAAAATTATTCCATAATTTATAGGCGTAAAAAAAATCTATTTCAATATTTACATATATAAAACAATCTAATTTCACATTAAAATATTTTTTTTATTAAATACAAAAAAAAAAAAAAAACCAAACAGCAATCAGTAAAAGAAAGCGAAAAAAAAAAGAAAATTCAACACATTTAAGCTCTTAAATATTCCGTTCACTCTAGTACTGGAATACGGCCTAATGTAATTTAAATGAGCAATTCACGTCCAAAATGGCTGGCGGAGAACTTTTCAATTTGCATCTCAAACCCACCATCTTGAAAAGCGAGCCCCAATGGTCAGAGTAGAAAATTAACTGCCAAATTAGTTTCCGATCTACTCCTTTCCACCCAACACCCCTTTTCCTCGCTCCATACATTTCATTCTGTCTCTTTTATGGTATTTCCACTCTAGTTCGGGCAGCTGGATTTTGCAAATTCCCCGCTTCATGTTTCTTAATAATTCAGCGAGCTTGCACCGGCGCTTCTTTAATTAACTACAGTATTGCCAGAAGCCCCCCACCACCACTTTACCCACCCTCCCCATCATCCAACCCACAACCCCCTCGACGTTCTCATTCCATTCGTGCATATGCATCGACTCGGCACTAATAAGTATCTCGTAAAATTAAAACTGGAAAAAAATATTATTTACGGTTAATAAATAGCTGATATATAACAATAGCATTTTAATTGAATCATTTTTACCTAGATTTTTTTAAGCAAATGAGTAATTAGTATAATTAACCGAATTTTTTCAATTTATTATTTTTTTTTATTTCATTTCACAATTTAACGAGTTATTAAAAAATAATTTTTGTATCTATAAAAGATGTAACGACGAAGTTGCGCACGTGGTGCAGAAGTGAAGGAAGATAAAAAGAAGGGGTAATTCTAAAATCTCATTAATATTCCATTGTCTAGAGAGATTAACAAGTCTCTGGAGTGAAAAGAAAAACATGGCGCCCTCATATCTGACAGTCGGAGTCGAGAAATAAAAAAAAAAAAATAAAAAAAATGCAAATGTGCGAGGGAAGAAGATGCAAAGAATGGTAGGGGTCTCTTCTTACTATGATTGTCTGGAGACGTTTCTACAACATTTGCCACCAACAGAAATATAAAACACAATAAGCAAAAAGATAAAAAACACTCGCACTTTTACTCTCAACAACTCCCTTAGGGTAATTTCCGTTGAAGGCGAAAATAAAATAAACAATGTTACACTACCTAAGCTCGTGAATAAGAAATATGCGAGTGTGTAACTCGCAATTTTTTACTTATTTATTTTTATATTTATTTAAAAATATTATTTTGACGTTTTTTTTTTTTTTTATTTACACACAACAATAACTTTGCGATCGGTAGGAAATAATGGGAAAAGAGGAGAAAAAAAGATCACCAATAAATAAACAACTCGAGCGAAGTTCACTTCAACTTCCAAGAACTAAAATGCTTCATTACATCTAAAGAAGAGGAACTTTAAGATTCCTTCCTTGTCACCACACAACGATTTAATAAATAAAGAGCAATAAAGAAAAAAAAAATTTTTTTTAAGTGAAAAGGAAATGGGAAAAACCCTAACAAAATTGCATTTAAATAAGTCCTTTGGGTATTTTTTTTTTTATTATTTTAAAAAAAAGTTTGTGGATAATTTTTTATTTTTTATTTTTCACTCCTCGAGTCATTTGAAAAACTCTGACAACAACTCAATTTTCATCACATTACACGAATAATTCAAGTTTGGAGGAGTTGCGATAATACTTTGCCAAAAGCAAATGATGTTGATTACCATTTCAATGATGAACTTGCATTACGCTTGGGTTATTGAATTTTCTAACAGTGAAAATGAGCCAAAGAATATCAGTTTTATATATATAAAAAAAAAATAAGAAAAAAGAGTAGCAAACTCAACTCAATTATGAATGGGCGAAAGAAGCAAAAAAAGTGGTGCAATTTCCCAGTTTCGAATTTCTTTAGAAGAGGAAAAAAATATAGTGTTGAAGCCAAGAAAAGTAATAAAAAATTTTCTCTTTTAAAAAAAAAAATTCTAAAAATTGAAAATTGAATACCATATTTGGTTCGATCGAAAAATAAGTAAATAAAAAAAATGATAGTAATAAGCTAAAAGAATTAAATGAGTATTTTGTTTTTATATTTTCTTGTTTGTTTTTTGCTAATAAAAGTATATGAAAGTAACATGAATTGCAAGAAATTTTGAAATAATTTGAAAACAGTTGGCAATGACAGATCAACATCATTTATCACCAAATCACGCCATTCACCTTACAATAAATCCAATAATATTTTCACCTAAACTTATACTCGTATTATTGTTTGCATACAAACAAATAATTTAAGACAAAGTTGAAATAAAGAAAAAAGAATGGAAGAATCTCAACTAAAGAGAAATAATTTAAGATCCAAAACGGCTATGGCGGAGCAAAAATACATTTGCTACCTCAGTACGTCTCGATATCTTAGTACTAAGGAAGAATAATGCCAACAGGCCAAGGGAAAATTGCCTTCTCAAACACGTGCACAGATTTCACAAACGAATTATTTGGTGCTTCATCAGCAAACTTAGAATTTTATGGCGAGAGAAAATCCTACGATAAAAAAAAAAGTAGCAAAATCTCATTTAACTAACAATTTTATTCGGTAATAAGAAAAAATAAATCACATGTACAATACACACCTCGTATAATTCATATTTCTACTCACTTCTTTTCCTATTTCGGATTTACATGAAGAAATAAAATAAAAAGAAAATTCAGCTTAAAGCACTCGTTGCATCTGTAACGAGTGTTTTAGTCTATTTAATACCCTTTACCGTATCCTAATTATACAAAAAAAAGATCCAGTTAAGCCTAAAATGCGTGATTGCCTGTCCCATTTCTTCCATCTTGGAAATGAGGATTACATTCTGAAGAAGGAAGGAAAATCCAAATACACGAGGGAGACATAAATCCTCGAGTTTCCATTTTAAATAAATTAAATTGAATAAATTGCAAAAATTAATAAAATTGTTTTTAGAAATATCACTTTATTATTAAAAAATCCTGCAATACCAGTGCTTAGAAGTTGCTTAGTGTAAGAAAATACGCAATTTATCTCGATACCCACAGCACTTTTATCCCAGGCAACCAAAAAGACTGAGGAAAAGACGCAGGTTGACAAAACACAATTCAATTCCCTTTCCTCGCAAATGCGCTTTTCAAATCAATAAAAAGGTCTGAACAGGGAAGTGTTTGGGTGTACCTTTGAATCGATTATTCTTGGAATACGGACCCTCAGACAAAAAAAAATAAAACCAACAACCATTTAATTATTTATCTACCAATTTAATACGGACTTCTGTTTTATTTACCCATTTCATTCTCCAATTTCTTACTCGGTTTAGCAAAATACGCTATTCCGTACGCACGATATTAAATATTTATGTTATTTAAAAGTAATAAAAAATACTATAAATAGTGTTTATATTCCCTTAACAATAATTCCCAGTATTTCATGTTTCTAAAATATAGTGTTAAGCCTTTAGCTCGTTATTTTCGCAGTGTTTAACGCTTAATTATAAGGAAATTCGATACTGCCTTTAATTCGTGCAACTCTTGCTTCCATCAACGGCCTCCCAGGACCCTTTTCAACAAATCTTGCCACCAGAGGTCAACCCTGGGCTTCGCTCTTGATCGCAACACCGAGCACAGATTGCTCCTCGGCCACTAACGCTTCAATTAAGACCCCTCAACCATCCATTGCCCCCTCAAACTCTGTCTCGGCGACCTCCATTCCCGACCAGTGGCAAACATCAACGCCTCATTACACGACTGGACACACATCACCGACCCTAGTGGCAACTTGGCGTAACCCCCGGTGGTGTATTTACTAACGATAAAATTCCCCTCGTACGATTTGACATGCAAATGCGAGCACGTTTTTAAATGCGTTTTTGCTTCAATCATAATTCACGCATCGTTGCCTTTTACAATGCGGAGGGACAAGTGAATGGAATCCCTTTCGCGGTGCTCGGTTCGCTTTTTACTGACCAAAAGAGAGTGATTTAGAGGCATAAACACGACGCTGTCGTGTCCGAACTGATACTCATCTATCAAATTGAGAAAGACCGTCACCAGAATGAGCTTCGTGTATAAACGAATCAATCACTTTTTTTATCGTCTGAAAAATCTCTTCGACTTTTTTTTTAAAACTCCTTCCGAAATAGTTTTTTTATTTCCGAGAATCACTGATCTTGTTTTTCTTTGACCGTTAAGAAATTAAAGAAAAACAATCGGACGGCGGTCTATTTGTTCATCAAAATTGGGTCCGTCGAATTCTGCAATAACTTGGCAACGAATCCAATAAATTTAATGGATTAACGGAATTTAAAGTTTATTTTACTCACTTATCTGTGAAAAAAATCATTCCAGAAAATACACAAGTCAAAAGTCGGAATTTTAAAGTGATTTTAACTTTCAACAAGAACTAGCGAAACTGAAAGTGGACCTTGTGATGCATCGCAGGGTAGCGCGCCTTCAATGGGCAGCAACTAGACAATAACGAATCTATTTTGCGCGCAGTGGCAATTGCTTTTTTTTGTTTGTCCGGAATTAATTAATTTTATTCGAGATTGTTCGTCTACGCAAATCGCATTCAAATTTTTTTTTTTAAAAACAGTATAAAATAGCAATTCTTCCACGGTCATTTCCTCTGATTAATCTTACTCCGAGTGGAGAGAACGGTTGAATTATTGATGCGGGCCACTCCTCACTCACTCACGACCATCGAAACGAATTGAATCGGTTTGTGCGTGATCATCGCGGGCGGTCCTGCTCTTGACACAAATGTTTTCCCCTTCTGCCATTAGTTGGCATTTGAATACGTTTGATTCACAATTGTGAAGTCATAGAAAAGTACAACCGCAGTCACTTGCACAGGGCGGATATGGAATGTAATAACAGTTCCAAAATATACAATTATCAACAAATAAAACACACAAAGTGAAATAATGTAAAGCACTCGCAACAATTGACAAGCCCAAGCATTAAAATCAATCCAATTCTATTAAAGCCGACATCGAACGTAACATTACCGTTATTAGAAGCATTGCGAAAGCTGTTTTTTTCATTGATTTATCTTTACATTTCATACTTTATCTTACAGACGTGCAAAGTAAGTTAAAAAAAGTTATAATTCAATTTATAATTTTTTTCCTAAAAGTCTATTATAACCTTCTCTCATGAGTTATGATACGATAAAACATTTCTGATATTATCTGTAATACAATGAATTATTTTTTTTACGTAATCAATACAAACATAAATCAAAATTTCACGTAAATAACTAATTTAGAGATTAAGACGAGTGTAGTATTTATAAAGAAATTAAATCTAAGCAGTTTTAGCCCTCCAAAGTCAAATTTTCAACACTAAAAATGATTAAAAGTTGATAGCCCTAAGCACGACTCAGCTTTGTTCCACCGAAGGAATCGAGAGAAAAAGGAAACTGCACATGTCATTAGAAATGAACCCTGGAAGGCACCAGCAGTGCGAGAAGAAGCTCAACTCAACCCCAACGGCTTAATTAATCCGTTTTCCATGCCAAACGTTGTGTATGAGGAAAAATGAGAAATGCCAAGCACTTTTACATTCAAATTTGAAAAAAAAATCATTTCTCAAATTATTTTTCAACAATTTCTGAATTTTGAAATTTTATTTTTATCCAAAAAATCTCGACGTTTTTTGTTGCCAGTGAAAAGTTATTTCATTGTCACTTTACTCGCAACACACCAATTGGTTTGGGTTGAAGTTGAAGGCTCCCCGTGAAGGCGTGTATACACCGAGACACGAACAACCACTTTGCTTTTCAACACTTTCAACATAAAGTGACAAGAGTCAGAGATTTGCTTAGGACACCCTTCAATCCGTGGGTGGTCTTTAGAAAAACACACAAAACACCTGCGATACGAGTCGATAACATCTGCGATACCTAATTAAATGTTTTGCCTAAGCTGTTAGGTTTACTATTAAAAGAAAAAAATAGTATGAAAAAAATAGTGAATTGTCATAATGGGCGTGTTAAAACACGAGTCACACACAATGTCATTTTCGAATGACTCATTTCAAAATGAATGTAATCGACTAAAATCGATTTTTAGTCTTAAATTTCGACCGTAATAGACATGAAAAGACACGTAAAAAGCTAATCAACATCTGGTTGCGCAACTTGCAGTTGGTTGTTTCCCAAAGTCTTTTTTCCACTCGGGATAACATTCAATTAGACTCGCCATAACTTTTGTGTCAACAGTAAAACACGAAGGAGACGTAGAAAAAAAAAATAAAAGGTGGCAAAGCTCATCTAATCACCTTTATTCGCCACCAAAGCCACAAACTCGTCAATTTACGATCCATCAAAGCCGACTTTAATCAAACCCCGCAGCCATCATCGGACCACCTGCAAATAGGCATCGCACCAATTGCGTTTGGGGTCGCTCTCAACACCGGGACGCACAAAAGGGCCGAGTGGACACATCAGCAGCACCTGTACTTCTCAAGTAGCCATAGCCGAAGCAAGAAAATTAACCCAGGGGCTCAGACTCGTCCAGTGATTAACAGTCCTATTAAGACTGGCAACGACTGAGCAATGCAATTACCGAGCTTTCAGCAGCAAAGGCCATGAAGGGACAAGTTGAATGCCCACCGCAGAATACGGCCCTGCCATGTTTCTTCATCAACCCCCACGTTCCACCAGCCCCCACTTTTCTTGTTAAAATTGCTCAAACTACAACTGCAAACTCACTTCTCACTTAATCCCTTCCAGTAATGCAAGGACAACTTAATTAGATGAGCTTAGAGAGGAAAGAAAATTTGACACCAACCCAAATCCTCTTCCTTAAATTGTTGGTGAGGGCATTATTTGTTTTAATGTTGTTTGTGTTGCTAAAAAAAAAATTTTATCTTATCAACATGGTATATATAGAGTGAGATAAGATTGTTGATAGGATAACATTTCTTTTCACCCTCAGTCTCCAGATGGGAAAAAAGGTTTTAGGTGACTGTAAAAACTTTTCTCATAAAACTCTACTGCACTTCAAACTTGGGTAATAAGTAAGTCAGCTGTAAATTTGCTCCTTGACACACCTTTTCTATTCAACTCTTTTTTACTGTTCGAAGTGTAGAATTTTATCTCGAAATTAAATATAATTTTTGCTATAATTTTAGTAATGTAAAAAAAGTTGAAAGAAAATCCTCTGTTTTGGTCTTTAGACACGATATTTTACTACTGAACTCGTTGATTGATTCGAGTCACGTTTTTTCCTCTGTAACTACTTTATTTACACCAAACTAACACAGATAAACAAGCTGACAAAAGAAAAAGGAAAGAGGAGAAAGGAAAAAATAGAAAAATGCGAGAGCACATTTCAAACGTGTCGATTTCCAATTAAGACTTTTACTTCTTGTTTACTGCATCGTTTTCTCATCTAAATTCACTAATTACTGCCAAATGATTAGAGTTGTTTTCCACATTTTCTAATTAATATAAATCAAGGGTAAATTAAATTTTCCTCCAACGTTTAATAAATTTCGAGTGAAATATTTTCATATTTTATTTAATAAATTTTATACTTTGACATTGAGTGTTTATATAGTAGATTCGCTGCGTTTTATCTTATTTTGTTAAAAGAAAAAAAAAATTGTAATAAAAAAAGAGGAAAATTGATACATCAAAATGTAAAAATCAAGTTTAAGGAAAAACAAAATTGAGACCGATTCGGTTCTCTTATTCGTTGGCAAAATTACATTTTTGCCAAACACAATTCATTCTATTCGTAATATTAAAGGTATTGTCAGAAACAAATCACACGGTAAAATTGAACTTATAAATCTTTTCAAAATACCATTTTAGAAAATGTCAAAATAGTATTTATATCATAAAAGCTAATAAAAAGAAAAAAAAAATTTTTTCAATTTATAAAAAATTAACTACAAATTTATATCTCATTTTAGTGTTGATAAAACCACTTAAGAAAAATAAAATATTTTGTAGAAAATCCTTTTATGAAACTTTTTAAGCCCCTTTTCTTTTATACTTGAAAAAAAAAATCCTTTTGAAAAAGAAATCACCCATTTAAAAATAATAGAAAACACTCAATTTTCTCAAACTTCGTTGCACTGAGCTTAGCATAAGGTCAACAAAATGGTACTTGAACACCTTTGTGCATTTCTACTTTATAAAAAAAAAAAATGGTTGAAATTTAAGCATTCGAAATCTCAACTGTTGATCCTGTTTTTAAATCCGATCAATATTTAAGCAAAGCTCCTCCATCATATTTCGCAAGCAAAACAACACGAGGATTTTCCATCTCAATCGACGTCTTATTTGCATTGTATCAACTTTTTTTTTTTTAATTCACGCTACGAGTGACTCCAGCAAATCCAATGGTGAAAGTTTAGCAAAACAAATCAATTAAACTAACAATCAATATTTAAATTAGGCAAACGTGGAAAACTCATTAATAATGAAATGAATACTTTTAAATTTGTTTTCGTGTTTTTTTTTTATTTTAAAGGAAGGCTAAAAAAACAAGGAAATCCATGTTAAAATATAAATTTCGTTTACTTTAGTTGAGAAATTTTTTATGATGGTTTTAGTGCTTTTTAATGTTTATTAAGGCCAATATTTTTTTAAAATTTTTTATTTTTCCAGGTTTCTTTTTTCTTCTTAATTTTTAAAAAGATAAAATGTTTTTCTCATAGAAAATTTAAAACCAAGAGTTGGCAACAATTATAAAAGAATTTTTTAACTTTTAAAAAAAAAAAATAATAATAAAAAATTCGCATTTAAACAAAAGGTAAATTTAAAGAAAATAAATTTTATAAAATACGAAATTTTTATAAAAAAAAAAAAAATCACCATATTAGAAAAAAAAAGAAAAAAAAAAGTTCGTTTCGCGCTGGCCTTAACCCATAAACCCCAGCCATAAGCACGTCCTTATCTAAAGAAATAATAGCCATAATGGACACTGGATCCAATACCCATCACAGCTTTCGAGTGAGAGAAGGCTTTTGCATGATTGCTCCCACTTTTACCCAAATTCCAACTTTCATTCACCATAAATTGCACAAATCCACACCATCAACATCACAATTGACAAGTAACAAAGAATTGCCATTTTAATTCAAAAAAATCCTTAGAAAATACAACAAAAGAAAAAAATTGTCAACAAAACAGCAATAAATCAATCAATAAGAATGACTCAGCAACAATTTCATAACACTCCACAATCATTGGAGCCTTAAGGTTTTTGCCGAGAGAAACATAGCGGGATACGGAGTGATTTCGTGTTAACATTGGGTCACCAAAGAGCCCATACACACACTCAGTGTATTACATGGATGCTTGGCAAGAATCTAATCTGCTTATTAGGGCCCCTTCGAGAAGGGGAAAATGGAGGAGATTGGAGCCGAGGGGGACGGAGACGAGAAATCTCCTAATGAACCCCCTCTTTGCCAATAACCGAGGATTTTAATCAGAACGATACACGACTGGGAATAAATGAGACAAGACTCACATATCCTACATCAACACTAATCAACTTGCAGTAGCTCGCAATTGCTTCTTCCACTTTTGATTGTATCGGGCAATGAAATTCCTCGAGGCGAGTTTGACGTTATATAAAAACAAGGAATTTGTCCCCGACCTGACTTAGTAAAATATTATAAGCCTAAGAGCTCGTTTTTAGGATTGGTGAGGGAATTTTGTTAAAGAGAAGACGAGTTTGAGCTCGCAGCTTAGAAATAAGCTCGTTAAGGTTGGGCTAATGTGGGGATTGAAACAATTTACCATTACAATTTTTAAAAGTTAAAGCAATGCTAATGTAGATGAGTGTAATGAAAATGAAAAACAGTAAAAACTTGCAAATGCAAGCAAATGAAAAATTTTTTCTCATTTGCGACTTGTTAAAGATAAGAAATCCTTTCGTTTAATACAGTTTAAACTTTGTGATTTGGTTAAAATGTAAATCGATTTTATTATCGAACAATTTCTTACTTTTTTTTTTTTTGTTGCGATATCTGCGACAGATGTCTTGAGATTAAAACACGAGTCGTGTTGAATATGAAATATTTATTTTATCTGGTTTTTCGAATTTCACACGTCTAAAGAATTTTTCGTGTGGTTTTTATTCATCGAAATAATTCATAAAATCTCGTACCAAATTTAAAATTTCATGCGTTTAAAGATAAAAATAAAAATATTGAATTACGTGTGATCTGCCATAGGCACTTTGGGCAATGTTGAAATGACATTTTGTGTATTGGTAATCATTTTTGTGTCAAATACTTGTAAAATATTTGTAAATTTCTCAATAATTCCTGTTGATGCGTCATTTTATTCCCAGTTATAAAACATATTTAGCAATAAGGGAAATAATGTATAAGGGAAGTGACAGGGAGGGTGCATAACAAATTTGAAAAACAAAAAGTAAAAAAAAAACTCCATTTCCCATAGATCCAAATCATCACTCCGAACATCATCAGGGACCCCTCATAAGCCTATTATGAAGAAAAGCAAAGCCATTGGGATCAAATTATCAGACCATATAGGAGATGATCTCAGCAGATATAAAATGAGATGGGGGAAGTAAAAAAGGAAAAACCCCTCCAACATCACCACAATAAGCCATTGACAAACGGCTCTACTCCTCAATTGAAGCGACTGAGCAAACCAACAGTTTCGCTAACTGATTTAGAACCTTTCATTCACTCTATCTCAATAGACTCATTCGACCGTAAAGAAAAACACACAAACAAAGCACAAATGCACAACTTTTAAAATTATTACAACAACAAAACTGCGAAAACTTTTTTTTAACAAATTATTCATCTCATTCGAGTATGTGAAAGACAGGGATGAATAAAAGAGCTGAAAATGTTATCGAGCTCAACACTTTGCTTCCATTTGTATATTTCAGTCGGGCTCAAACATTGAAGCGCATTGTCATTCATTTATTCAGCAGCCACAACAAAAGTTATCTTTCTCCTATCTCATTTCCTTATTATTATGGATAGAATAGTCAAAGACAGACACAAGTGGGTTCAACTTAAGCCCAATGCCATTTTCATTTCATGCGTGGACCAGTGCCAAACAAAATAAAAGCGACTGCAAAACAGGAAAAAGAAAAGCCAAAACAGACTTTTTTTAAAATAAAAAAAAACTTCGGTGATAAAAATTATCAGGATTCTGTTGATGAAAAAAAAATGTTAAGATATGATGATGAAAAAGTGCAATTCCCACAGTTGGTGG
>JAQFZU010001720.1:0-11973 GCA_034696185.1 Henia vesuviana | reverse complement strand
AGGGAAAAAGCCACAATTCATCAATGCATTTCGAGTACGAATCAAATTCAAAATTTTATATTTATATTTTATCGAATCATTTGTCACAGAGTGTCATATTGGCTTTAGAATCGCATCCGTCGGGTCAGATTTTAGCCAGTATTGCTGCAGATGGTCACTGCAAGCTGTGGATAGCCACAGATGAAGTCTACTGCACACATGTACCAAATAAACAAGTACCCGCGGTGTGTTTGACTTGGTGTCCGGTTCCTGGAAAAGACGAACAGCCGGTGCAGATGATTGTCGTGTAATTTTAAATTATATTTGTTTTAGAATTTAATTAATTTCGTTTTGTTTAATTTAGGGGCCATTGCGATGGTTCAGTTCTCGTTGGATCGAATCGGGATCGCAACAAATGTATTCGAATCGATGCGATGAGAACATTGCGTCGAAGACGTTCGGACGAATCATTACTCGCCAAAGCCGGGCTACGTTTGCAATCATATTTTTACTTTACGTGGACATTTGTCATCGATTTGCAGCTTGAGTTTTCGCTTGTCTGGAATGATGTTAGCATCTGGTTGTACGAAGGGAAGTTTGAATATTTGGTCGATGAAGGTTAGCATTTAATGTAAGTAGTTTAATATAAATTAAATATCTTTTTATTCAGGGTTAACTGGTAATGGAAGTGTTCAAAGTCTTGCTTGGGTCGGGGAAAATGGATTGGCCGTTTGTTTTAGCAGATCAAAAGTAAATAAAATTTAAAAATTAATTTTTTAAATTAATTTTTTTATTGTATTATAGGATATTGCGGTTTTAAATTATACGATGGGTCATTTCCATAAAAATTCAGTATTGGTCGGTTGCAGGACGATGTTGATATTTCAAGGAACCACTGACCTACACCAAGCGCCGTGTTTACAAGCATTTTTTAAACGACTTCCATCGATTATCTTAGAGCAATATCAATACGAAAAGGTTTTTACATTCGTTTAAGCAATTTTTATAAATTCATTTTGATTGTATTTAATTATTTCAGCCTTTTGTTGTGAGTGGAGATCAACTAGTTCACAGTACCCATTTACAATGCCTTTGTTCGCTGGCGTTGGGACTTAATTTAGACCGACTTTTATGTTATCCAAACAACCCACCTCACGACCAACCGGTTAAAGGTGAATTAGCGACTCTTCCTGATTGGAATTGGCTTTTGTCGTATTGTTCTGCCATGCGCGCGGCCGAGTCTCTCTTGTACAAAGTGAACTTTGTGCCTAACTTCTGCGTCCCATTTTCCGCCGAGGAGCAACTCAACAGTCCCGAAGAAGCCAAACCTGATGATAACGCCAAATGGGATTTAAAAATGGACGAAGAAATCATGCAATGGGCCACTCAACATCCAGAAGATTGGCAACTTGGCGGCAAATGCGATGTTTACATGTGGGGAAGTGGCAGACACGGGCAACTTGCTCAAGCGGGCAGAAGTACACTTTTTCCTACGTTGATTGAATCATTTTCGAATGCCCAACAAGTAATTTACCATTTATTATTTTCAAATTAAGAATAAAAATTATAAATAATTTTAAATTTTTCAGGTGATTTGTGGTCAAAATTGTTCATTTGTTATTCAGGCTAATGGTTCCGTGTTAGCTTGCGGCGAAGGAAGTTACGGACGACTCGGACAAGGAAATTCGGACGATCTTTACACTTTGACTATAATTTCTGCTCTTCAAGGTATTTAAATCGCTTTTTAAATTATTTATTGGTTTTATAATATTTTTCTAGGATTTTTTGTGACGCAATTGGTTACGTCATGCGGTTCGGACGGTCATAGTTTGGCTCTTACGGAAAGTGGTGAAGTTTTCAGTTGGGGCGACGGGGATTATGGGAAATTGGGACATGGAAACAGCGATCGGCAACGAAGACCGAGGCAAATCGAAGCGCTGCAAGGAGAAGAAGTTTGTCAGGTGATATTTTAGTTAAATTTTATTTTTATTTTATATTATAAAATTATTTTGTTTTGTTAAGATGGCGTGTGGATTTAAGCACAGCGCAGTTGTAACAACCGACGGTAAACTTTTCATGTTCGGAAATGGAGATTACGGACGTTTAGGTTTAGGAAGTACATCGAATAAAAAAATTCCCGAAAGAGTTACAGCGCTCGAAGGTTATTCAATTGGATATGTCGCTTGCGGATTAAATCACACCGTTTGTGTTTCTACCGACGGGAATATCGCTTGGTCATTTGGAGACGGTGATTATGGAAAATTAGGATTGGGAAATTTAACATCAAAATCAACTCCACAAGTAAATAATTTTAAAAAATAATTTTTAAAATTCGATTTAAAAAAATTTTTTAATTTTCAGAAAATCGAATCGCTAACAGGAATGAATGTGAAAAAAGTGTGTTGCGGCACACAATTCACAGTCGTCCTTACACGGGATGGTCGAGTTTTCACATTTGGACTGGACAGGCTGATCGGTCAACCTGAGTCGAGAGCAAAAAATCATAACAAACCGCAACAAGTTCCTATTTTAAGTCCGTTTTGCGTCGACGATATCGCGGTTGGATCTGAACATACGATAGTTCTAACTTCATCCGGTGACGTATGGGCTTGGGGAAACAACGGCGATGGCCAATTGGGCCTAGGACACACATCGGCAGTACGTGAACCCCAACACGTACCAGCTTTATCGGGCAAAAACATAAAACAAGTAATTAAAAACACAATCTAAAATTATTAACTACTTAATCGACTCTTTATAGATATCTGCTGGTCGAACTCACAGTTGTGCATGGACTGCACCTCCAGTCCAGCGCCGAACCCCCGGAACTCCAATGCCATTACAATTGGGTTTACCTAAAATGGTGCGCGCTCAATACGCGCATTTACAAAATCTGAGTCCAGAAACGATTCGTGGACGTTTACGTCTTCTGTATCACTTTTCCGATTTGGTTTACTCTTCGTGGAAGTTGCTCAATTTAGTCCCACCAGCTCAGGTTCGAATTTTAATCCCTAAAATATTTAAATTTACTAATAAATTTTTAATAGAATGAAATTACAAAGTATAACGCGGGAAATTGTGCGGTCGTCCAAGGACGACTGCGACCGCTTTTATCGTCGCGCGTTTACACTTTGCCGTTAGTACGATCGATTGGCAGAACAATGGTGCAAGGAAAGAATTACGGACCTCAAATTACTGTCAAGCGATTAGCAATCAAGTTCGATTAATTTATTTTTATTTATATTTTTATTTTAATTAACAAATTTGTTTTTAATTTTAGGGGTAAACGATGTAAACCTACCTTTATACAGATTGCGAGACAAGTGGTTAAACTAAGGGCCGTTGATTTACGACTTCCAGCACGTGCTT
This sequence comes from Henia vesuviana, assembly GCA_034696185.1. Classification (NCBI taxonomy): domain Eukaryota; kingdom Metazoa; phylum Arthropoda; class Chilopoda; order Geophilomorpha; family Dignathodontidae; genus Henia; species Henia vesuviana. The sequence goes on along the minus strand of JAQFZU010001720.1, from coordinate 8,625 downwards.
GGAAGGTGAAATTAGTCGGTGAAGGTGCCGATGATGCTGGCGGTGTGTTTGATGACACCATCACGGAAATCTGCCAAGTAATTTATTATAAAATTTATTAAAAATTGAATATTTTTATAAATAATTTAAAATTTAGGAATTGGAGAGCGGTGCGGTTCCATTGCTAATTCCCACTCCAAATGCTGTGAACGAAACCGGGTATAATCGGGATCGGTAATGAATAAAATATTAAAATTAAAATTTATAATATTAAAATTTTAATTTATTTTAATTTAGGTTTCTTTTAAACCCATCACTGAATTTAGAGGAGCATTTGCAATGGTTTAAATTTCTGGGCATCTTATTCGGAGTTGCGATGCGAACTAAAAAACCATTAGACTTACATTTAGCACCAATTGTATGGAAACAAATAGCTGGAATGCCCGTTAATATCGAAGATTTAGAAGAAGCTGACTTGTTGTATGTTCAGAGTTTGAAAGGCATTTGCGATATACACGAAAGTGGAATTACCGAATCTAATTTTCACGATGTAAATTATAAATATTTAAAAAAAAAATTTGAAATTAATTTTTAAAATATTTTTAAGGTGATACCGTTGGAGTGTTTCGAAGGCCAAAGTGCAACTGGTAAATTGGTAGCGATAATTCCCGGTGGTAGAAGTATTCCGTTGACTTTTCACAATCGAGTCGAATATGTCGAACGAGCATTGAATTTCCGACTTCACGAAATGGATATTCAAGTATTTTATAACAACAAATTTTTTAAAAATTAAAATAAAATAATTAATAATAAGGTTGCGGCCGTAAGAGAAGGAATGTCATGGATAGTTCCAGTACCGTTACTCTCGTTAATGACAGCGCAACATTTAGAACAATTGATTTGTGGGATGCCACAAGTGTCAATTGATGTTTTAAGAAAAGTTGTAAGGTAAATTTGAAAATTTAAATAATTTTACTTCATTTTATAATTTTTTTTTTTAAAAAAAATCAGGTACAGAGAAATAGACGAAAACCACCAATTAATCCAATGGCTTTGGAATGTACTTGAAAATTTCACTAATCAAGAAAGAGTTCTTTTTATGCGATTCGTATCCGGTCGTTCAAGACTTCCTGCAAATATTGCTGATATTTCACAACGATTTCAAATTATGAAAGTTGACCGAGTAAATGTTTTTGTAAATAATTTTTTTATTTTTTTTTTTTAATTATCAAATTTTTTTAATTTCTTTTCAAGGCTCAGGATGGTTTACCCACAGCTCAAACTTGTTTTTTTCAATTGAGAATCCCGTCGTATTCTAGTCAAGAAATAATGGCTGAAAGACTTCGTTATGCCATTAATAATTGCCACACAATTGACATGGATAATTACATGCTGACCAGAAATGCTGACACTGGACAAGGCTCAGATGACGAGTATTGAGATTATTATTTTTTAATTTAAAAACGAAACGAATGAACAAAAAACTGCTTTTTTTATTATTTATTTATTTTAATATGTGAAATAAAATGTGCAATTTAATCTAATTAGTTATTTATATAACTTCCCTTCTCATCGAATTAACTTTTTATCTCGTTTATACTGTTTTGATAATAGAATTTATTTGCCATCCAAAATTACGAGAAAATTTGTCGGCGCTTTGATGGAACTGCCAAGGTCAACAAAATATTATCAACATTTACTAAATATCAAATTCAGTTTATTTCGAACAAAAAAAACACGATAAAACCGTCTACAGATTTAAATTAAACCATAAATCAATCGTATTTCAACAATTAATTTTACATAACAATCGGTAAACATTGTTTAAGTATACATTCACCGCCACCAGTTCGCGCTAGTAAATTGTGTCGACGTCACACGATGCGTAACTTCTCTTGCGGAAACGAAAAAAAGATCGAAGCGAAAGGTGGTGCGGTGTGGTGCGGCCGAAATCGGTTTTTTTCATCGATGTTGGTCGTTTGAGCTGACGGATGCCTCGGTCAGTCAAAAGACGGACTTCGAACGACACACTCATTTATAATGAATAGCGACCAACAACTTTGGAAATGCTGACTGAAAAGAGGACAACATTGGTCGCACATTGCCTTTGCTGCACTGACAGTGTTGGACATAGAATTGCACTTGCTTCAACCTTTTACCTCATCGACTGCTAGAACGTTATTTTACCTCTCTCTTTTATATATTATTTTTTTTTTAAATTTTATTTTTACAAATCAACCTTAATGCGACGATGAGCGCAATTTCCTACGTCTTTGTTGTTTTGTGCTCGCTGCACTTTGTCATCTGTCAACCGCACGTTTATAGTAACCAGTGGGCAGTTCATATCGAAGGTGGACCAAAACTTGCTAATGAGATTGCTAAAAAACACGGATTTAATAACGAAGGACAGGTAAAAAATAATTTTATTTAATCTTTTCCTGTTTTTCTATTTTTTTACTATTTTTTTTTCATGGTTTTTGTACGTAAGGGAAATTGAAAAAAAATCAAATGTCAAAAGTATAAAGAAAAGGATGCACAGACCATAGAAATTTTTATTATTATTATTATTACTATTATAAGTAATTTCTAAAAAAAATTATTTTATATTTTTTTAAAGGAAAATTTATCCTTGATTTTTAAAAAAAAATTATTTTATAAAAAATTATTTTTTAGAATTATTTTTTTATTTTCCTAATCAAAAAATTTGAAAAAAAAATTTAGTTTAGACGATAAAAATTGAGGTAAAAAATATTCGAAAGTTGTGAGAAAATATTACATAATTTAACGATTTTATTATTGTTATTTTCATTTTTTTTTTCGTGAGAAAAACCTTGATCGTAGCATAACGTACGGCCTTGCAAAATTTCCCTCGAAATCAACTCGAAAATTTTAATTCAACTGACGGAATTTTGTAATAAAAATGACCTTTTGTCTGTGTTTCACTCGACTGATTGCGACACAGTATTTTCAAAAAAAAATAAAATAAAAACTAGAATTAAGCAAAATTTTATCCCAAATTTATCAAATTTAATCATAAATCATTGACAATGTAATTTATCATGCGGATGCTTCGATCGATGAATCAAAATCAGATCAAATTCTATTTACGCGCATCATTTTGATCGATTTATTATCGATTTCCTTGCAAATTTCAATAACTGATGATGAACTTGACACTATTCCCCTATCAAAAAAAATTTTTTTTTTAATAAAATAAAAAAAAAATTTTATTTGACCCAAAATTCATTTGAAACCAATACAGACCTTTAAACTATTAACAACAGCTGCATTTTCCCAACCAATCAATTAATCATAAAATAATTATTAACGATTTTTATCTTTAAAATATACCTCATTAAAACTCACTTAAAATTATCATTAAAATTTAATTCATCATCATTAATTTCATCAATAAATGCGAATATTTTTTAACCTTAAAGTTGAACGATATGAAAATGATGGCGAAAGGAAACGGAAAGAAAAGATCAAGGAAATTATGACCTATGCCATACAAATGTAATCTTTGTGCTCGTCAATTTAGATGAAAATAAAATAAAACAGTCGACTGTTTTTTTTTTTCTTATCGAAAATGTCGATCTGTCAGTCTTTAATAAGGCTGCATTTGTCGCATTTAAAATGCACGTGCATTTTATAAAATAAATAATTTTTTTGAAAATTTAAAAATATTGAGAAATTTAAGGATTAGAACAATATTCATGTTTTAATCCTATTATAATATAAAAATGAGGGCGAATTTATTTCTTGAATTTTTTTTTTTTTTTTTCAAGAATTTTAGTTGTTTTGGGTTTTTATTTGTTGTTTTTTTATTTATTCGATCGAAGGTCAGAATGTGAAGAAAAATGTTCATTGGGGGTTTTTTTTTTTTATAACGTCAAAATGTCACTTTCTCTACTATTTGTGATGACTTTGCAACTAAAAGTAGAGAAAAAAAAATAAAGGTTGGAGGAAAATGTTATCGAGGTTGTTATTTAATGGAGCGAAATCTTTAAGAGGCTTAGAAAGGAAATTATTTTTTTTAATTTTTTTTTTTCTGTGTGAAATGTTATTAAAAATTTAAAAATTCCATCAAAAATGGCTGTTACAAAAAAAAAAAAACTCAATTTCAACTCGAATGAATTTTTTAAATTATTTTTTTCACTCGAGTAAACAAAAGTTATTGAACCGTAGGAATTTCAGTTTGAAATTGAAATTATTTAACTATTACTCATAACATAATTGAAAATAAAAAAAATATTTATTTTAAAATAATTTTAGATTTTCAACGATTTGTATCACTTCACGCATAATAAAATAGTGAAAAGATCGTATCAAACTAACGCAGACCATCATAGGAAATTAGTGGAGGAACGAAATGTAGGTTTTTTTAATTATATTTTTACGCAATTAACTCGTATTAATTATATCGCTTAATTTAGGTTAAATGGGTGCAACAACAAGTAGTAAAATCGCGAACAAAACGACAGGTGAAAAGTGCGCCTCCATGGAGAAAAAACACACCAGTCGTACGACCCTTGAACGATCCACGATGGCCACAGATGTGGTATTTAGTAAGTCGAAACACTTGTTTTATATTTCAACATTTTCCTCGAAAATTAGTGACAAGAAATTTGATTATTTTTCAACACGAGAAAAATATTTTTTTTAACCGAAGGTTAAGGCTAATGTAAGGAAAGTTTTGGTGTTTAATTACATAAAATTGTTGCGCAATTATTATTTCGAGGTGAAAGGAGAAAAAATGATAGCAAACACCTGCTGCTGGTTAAAATCAGTTGATATATTAAAAATATTAATTTTAATTGATTTTTAAATTTTTTTTTAAATTAATTTTTTCTTAGAATCGAGGCCAAGGATTGGACATGAATGTTCAAAAAGCGTGGTTACAAGATGTAACTGGAAAAGGAGTTGTTGTTACCATCTTAGACGACGGACTCGAGAAAGATCATCCTGATATTAAAAAAAATTATGTAAATTTAAAAAAAAAAAAAATTTAATATTTTATTCGAAATTAAAATTTATTATTAAATAGGATCCATTGGCCAGTTACGATGTGAATAGTCACGACGACGATCCGCAACCGAGATACGATTTAATCGATTCTAACAGGTTTTTTTAAAACATCTAAATCGTGTTGTAAACAAACAAAAAAAATATGTAAATTTGATTTAAATTATCCAGGCACGGTACGAGATGTGCAGGTGAAGTTGCAGCTGATGCTAACAACAGTATTTGTGCTGTGGGAGTCGCATACGATGCGAAAGTCGGAGGTATTTATTTTAAATTTGAAATTTTATTTATAATTTATTTATATTTTGTGGTACCAGGCGTACGAATGTTGGATGGAGACGTGACGGATGCTGTCGAAGCACGTTCTCTCAGCTTGAATCGAATGCACATCGACATTTACAGTGCCAGTTGGGGCCCCGACGACGACGGTAAAACCGTCGATGGACCCGGCGAATTAGCCACTCGTGCCTTCATCGAAGGTGTCACTCACGTCAGTAAATCTTCGAAATTTTAATTTATATTTAATTAATTAAATTCAATTACATCAGGGCCGTAACGGTCTCGGTTCAATTTTTGTTTGGGCCTCTGGTAATGGAGGTCGGGATCTCGATAACTGCAATTGCGATGGATACACAAACAGTATTTGGACATTGTCCATTAGTAGTGCCACGGAAAATGGACTCGTTCCGTGGTATACCGAACACTGCTCTTCCACATTAGCTACCACTTACAGTAGTGGTTCGTCAGGAGAAAAACAAGTGGTCACTACCGATTTACATCACGGATGCACGTCCAGTCACACGGGAACTTCGGCATCTGCTCCATTAGCAGCTGGAATCTGCGCTTTGGCTCTTCAGGTTAATCGAAGACTCACATGGCGCGATATGCAACACATTGTCGTTCGATCTGCGCGGCCTGGAAATCTTCGATCTCTCGATTGGGCCACCAATGGGGCTGGGAGAAATGGTATTTTCAATTTTTAAAAAAATTTGGAATTTTAAATCTAATAATTATTATTATCGAGTAGTTAGTCATGCATTTGGTTACGGTTTGATGGATGCAGCAGCTATGGTAGACCTCGCTCGCAATTGGACGACGGTTCCCGAGCAGAAGAAATGTGAAATCGAAAGTCCGCACAGGGGAAAGTAAATAACTTCAAAAAAAAATTTTTTTTTTTAAATAAAAATATTAATTTATATAATCCTAGACTAATCCCAGCTAAAAGCGTTGTCAAATTAGACGTTACCGTTCGCTGTCCACAAGTGCGATACTTGGAACACGTTCAAGCGAAAATATCGTTAAGCGCTGCACGAAGAGGTGACATTCATCTTTACCTCATCTCACCAATGGGCACAAAGTAATACCATCTCTTTTCAACCCTTTCAAACCAATTTTCTGACTCCAAAATTAATTTTAAATTCCCAGATCGACACTTTTATTCCTTCGCCCGCACGACAATTCGCGAGCCGGATTCCAGGCTTGGCCTTTCATGACAGTACATTCGTGGGGAGAAAATCCCGACGGAACGTGGACATTAGAAATACACAACGACGCTAGATATCAGGGTAAATTTAATTAAATAAATGGAAATTTTAATGAAAAAAAAACCCTAATTTGTCGACAAATTGTTGAGCACTTTATTCGCTTTATCCATCTCTCGCTTTCTATATTTTTTTCTCTGTGCAACACTCGTAATTCAGGTAAAGCCAAGTTGGGAGAATTGATACTCATATTTTACGGCACTGCATACCTCGGTGACGAACCTTTACCCACCACAACTACTTCGACTAGCACCACTATGAGCACAACTTCTACTATTCTTCGCACAACTACTACTCCTATTACAAGCATTGCTAAGTCTGCACCTTGGCTTCGAAAAGGCGTCAAACCCGTCGGTTCGGTATTGCCGAAAAATAGCAAAGATAATAATGTCTTTTCTACCGATCAGCAAAATGGTGCAGGCAAGTGATTGGAATAATAAGCCTAACTTGCATGCAACCGTTGCTCGTCGTAGATTTTTTCTTCCTTTATATTTCGTTAATTGTTGCTTGTTTATGTCATTTAATCCTTATTTTTAATTTTTTTAAATTTTTCTTTATTCTAATTGAAACTGATGCATTAAAGTGTTATTAATTAAAAATTAGAATTTATTTTGATTTATTTGATTGGAAATCAGTGATTGATGCATCAATGTTGATTGATCGTAGGTTATTGCACTTGTTTTATTTTTATAAATTTTATTATTATTATTTTATAATTCGATTTTAATTTTTTTTTTTAGCAACGTTGGGTAATTGGAACATGATATTATATGGTACAAAGGAAAATCCAGACCGAAAACAATCAGTGGACGTTGCAAAATCGTCATGCATTCGATTCAACTCGGCTGGAATCTGCTTAGGTTGGTGTTTTCTTCTGCGAATTGCGGTGAAGGCTTTACTAATTATGCGGTCGACGTTTCTGGCGTGACGTTTTTTCCTCCCTTTCCTTTATAAACAAAACGAAATCTTTAAAGATGGCGTCGATCGTCATCGTTAAATATTGCGGGTCTTAATATCGAAAAATTCGATTCCATTGAGAACACTGCCAAAATGAAAAATTGCACATGTTTATTTTTTGGGAAGGAATCATTAGCTCGTGGCTTTTATTGGATTAAAAGAAAAGAAAGAAATATTCAAAATGGCTCTAGCAGTGAATCGAGTGTAAATTTGCATTAAATGACGATGCAAACAAAATATTCAGTATTACGGTTCGTAGGTCAAGTTAATCGCCAATTTTAGCGGTGGCTGTAACGTTAATCAGTATTATTAATCGTATTTTTCGTGTTGTGTTGTGTGTTAATTAATCGTGCCTTATAAGATAAACTCGATATTATTATTATTATTATTATTGCAACTATTATTATATTATTAAAATATTATTATTATTTTTATTATTATTATTATTTTGCACTTGTGTTTTCCTCAGGTTTGTGTGGAGTTTTATTATTATAGTTTTTTGTTGAAACATTCCAGTGACGTTGATTAATTTATTGCATACGATCGAGCAATATATTGTTAAGGGTTGATTCTACCTCGTAATTGAATTTTTTCTTTCAGTTAAACTGATTTTATTGTTTCTTCCATTCATTTTTATTATTGTAACATTTGTCACATTTTATTCGAAGGGGATTTGAACATGATTTGTTACATTTTTTTAATTACATACATTTCTTTTATTGTGTTTATGCCCACATTTAATTCGTATTTAATGAATAATTAATTAAAATTTTTTCGGGATTATTTTTATTTGCAATGAAAAAGATTAATAATCCTAATTTTAATATTTAAACAATATTTTTTAATGAAAATTAGGGTTTAACGAATTTTAAATTATTTATTTATTCTATTGCAAAATATTCAACGAATTAATGAGGATTAAAATAAATTTTAAATTACTCTTTTATAAATCCATTATAACCACTTTAAAAACTAATTTTTATTTATATTTTTATTTCACATTTTTTTTTCACTGAAAGACAAATACAAATCAATTCAAATCCCTTGAAATTTTATTATATTTTTAGTATCAAGTTCCTGTGGATTCATTCATTTTTCAATTTATTATTATTTCTTAATCTTT
>JAQFZU010001719.1:0-11978 GCA_034696185.1 Henia vesuviana | reverse complement strand
ATCACTGCAGGGTTCTTTTTTTTTCTCTTTCTATCTCTTTATTCACAAACTACAAATACCCTCGACCTTACTTCTTTTCACGGGCAAACTCGAGCGGAACTTAAAGAAAAATTTCGCGTCAAACCCTTTAACTACTTTATCTTTTATCGAAAATTTCACGCCTTGACCCTCGAAAAAATCGTGTTTCAAACGACCTTTGGCTATGCTTTGTCTCGTTAAGTTTGGAAAATGTGTCTTGACCTCATCAAAGTTTGCATACACGAAAGGCGCACGAATCGAATCATTTCGCCCGTCTGAGTCTTCATCTCCATTCTGTAGACTAAAGCTAAAGGGCATTTGACACGACCGGCTGCTGCTAACGGGGGGGAGGGACTCGAGTACGGCCTCAGCTGCCCCCCTTTACAAGTCTCTCCACCCACAAATAAGCACGTACGTCAGCTGTGAAATAAAGAACACATGGCCTAAAGTCTCTATTTCCTTCCCTTCTTTTACACCTTTTGTATACGTAAAAATAAACTCAAACTTCCTGCTTTATTCATATTTCAGCAACACGACTTCGAGTTTGAACGTTATTCAAATGCAAATGCTTTGAAGGTAATATTCGAGAAATATAATATTTAGGTAAAAAATGTTTTAGAAGTAGAATGTAAATGTGCTTTATTATCTCGAAGGGAAGGAAATGAATTGTTTATTTTTTTGTTTTGTGATTAAATGTGAATATAAACAATTTATGTTTGTTTTTATTATTAAAATCTGTATGGAAATGGCAATTGCATGTTGCCATTACTTATAAATTTGCAAATTTTTTACCTTTTTATGAAATCCAGTAGAATTAAATAAATAATTTATTCAGTTCAATTTTATTTTCAATTATCTACAAGTAATTAAATTATTTGTCTCATTTTGAAAATTACATATCTGCCAGCAAATTGTGTTAAATTTAAAAGAACAAGAGCCTTTTGTAAAAAATTTTAATATTGTCTATCTTGTGATTGCCTCATATTTTCTGGCAAAAAATATTTTTTAAGACTGTTTACTCCATTGCTTCACCCCATAGTGAAAAGGAAGATTGGAATAAAAGAATAAAAGAATATGATTTTCAACAGCAGTTATTCATCACACCATAAAAAATTGTCATCATGCCAAAAGTATTTTTTTCATGTTAATACATTTGAATTAAATTTTTATTTTGCAAAATGTTAAGTAGCAATGTGAGCAATCAAAAAATTATTCAAATAAAACCAATTACTAAACATTTAGTTGAATTATTAAAACTGATAAAAAGAAGAAAAATTAAAATGTTCTAAAACATTAGTAGTCATTCAATTAATTCAGATTTGATTGCCATTTGATGACAAATTCCATCTCCCTCTGGTGACCAAATGGGTTTCCAAGAGATGACCTTGACCATGCATGCAAAACAGACTTCAGAGTGATGACGCCAAACCTAACCAAAGTCCGACAGACCGTCGGACATCCCGGGAGGTATGCGGGTGGGCTAGTCAACCCATTTGGTCACCCTCAGTCGATGGAATTAGACTCAAACTTCACAGGTGAGTTCGTTTAAGTAATAATTAAAAATTAAACTTTAGGTACAAAATTAACCCTTTTTCTGTTCTTAGTTTAAAATAAAATATTTTAATTACAAAAATTTTCCCAGTTTGAGCCCTATTTTATCTTTACCTCCTGAAAACAACTGTAACAAAAGTAATGCAACTCAAACAAAATGACTTTCAAATCAAAATTAGCTTCCATGAGATGTTTCAAAACAATTTGCATAGATGTATATAATTGTATTGTGATAAACATGGCAAAGCACTATTACGAGAGCACTGATGCCAAAAAAGCTGTAATTCACATAAAAAAAATAAGAATTTAAGTGGCTCCAAGATTAGCAAACAGTTGGACATCCTTAAATCAAACAATGTCACAGATACTGAAATATGGAAGAGTGAAAAATAGTTTAAATTAAGTTGGACACTAAAAACTTAACAAAAAAGATAATCATTGTATTTTCTAATTGGCAGTTCCTGATCCAACTATATTAACTGCTAAAAGTAAAACTAAAATAAGTCATTGTTGCAAAATTGTTTTCAAGCCATCCAGCAAAATAACTATTAATTTCTATAAAGAACTAAGTTGCTCAAAATAAGTTTTCAAAAGATCATCTCAACTGGGCAACTCGTGATTAAAAAATAAATCTGTAGAGTGATACTTCTAGTAAGCAAGTGTTTTCATCACCATTACACTGTGCCAACTGTGAAACATGTAAGAAAGTTTGTAATTATATGGGAAAGTTTTTCTGAAAATAGTGTAAGACCAATTCATCTAATACAAGGTATCATGGACTGTTTTGTGTGTGAGAATATTTTGAAAGTTGTTAAGCTGCCATCAAGTGAAAAGCAGCTCGTGGCTAATTTTTAGCATGACAATGACTCCAAACATACCTCATGGTGTATAAAAAAATTTTTGGAAAGAAATTGATCAATCATTCTAAAAAAGGCGCCTTTGTCCTTCAGGCAAAGAATTTTGCCACAAAATACTCTTGTTTATAAAAATTTACATAAATTTTATTTTTATTGTTTTCTAATTTTTTCTAAATTTCAGTTTGCATTACTTTTATCTGGGGTGGTTTTCAGGAGGTTAAAATAAAACGAAATTAAACTTTGAAACACTCTTCAGGTTTAATTTTCTCCCACTCGTTCTGCAATAGATGTGTATGTCATTGTTTTATTATTAGTTTTGATCTCGAACAGGTCACGATATAATCGTCCACAAATTTTCAATCAGTGGCATATCTGGACAGTCCAGTCCATTAATTGAATTTTGTATTGACAAAGAATCTAGTTCTTCTATAGCAAACTTCTGTAGCAAATTAAAAGCACAAGTCCACTAATAGCTAACTTTTTAGCAATTTAGAATCACTGGTAGCAAAATGATTCATTAAATATGTAAATCTAACATGTATATTAATTTGAATAAATGTGATAAAACGATTAGTGGACTTAAATTATTGACTCGTGTGAACACTGGTCCTAAATTTAAGCACTCGTGGGAAAATTTTCAAACATAAATTTGTAAATGATAAGTCATGATAATTTGATATTAAATGAGTGATTCTAATTCCTTAAAATATCTTTTTATTAAAAAATAAAGTAACAAATTAAAATTAAGAATATTATAATACACATAAAGCAATTAAAAACCAAACACTTTTAAAAGAGTTAACTTAAAATTATCACTCACATATTAAACATTTCATATGCATGGAAGTGCAAATTTCGCTATAGCAAATCAAATCAAATTGTATTTCCTCCGTCTGTGGTTTGGTAGACCCCAATGAATGGTGGCTTAAAACACAAAAGCTGGCAGTAAACGGACAACCAAGTCCAAAACTTTGAGACCACAATCCAGATTTCTTAGGAGTTAATCACATACATACATGCATTGATGTCAAGTGCTCACCACTTAGCATAACATTTGCTCGTCACCAAGTACTGTTGACTATTATCATATGCTCCAAGAAAAGCCTTCAAAGTGAGTTTGACCAAATGTACTGCTCTTAAAATCATTGCTTTTAGTACCAATATTTTCATTTTATAGCAGAAAATTGAAAATCGAGTTATAGTTTAAAGAAATACCCAGGAAAGGAGAATAAAGTATAAAATATACAAAATAAATCTAGAAAATAACCGTCTGCAAAACTTCCAATATTTTTATAGCTTATAAAATTAGAATCAACAAATAATTAATGGGAAATAACGCACATGAAACCCATTATAATTCAAAAAAACCATAGAAAGAGTTGAACAAATTCTCTCTCAACCAAAATAATCTGGTAATAACATTTTAATTAGAATATTTTCGAGAAATGTATTTCTTATAAACAGCTTTAAATTATTGATAGATTTATTCTAACATTTGTAACACGTTAGAATATAAAATATTTAAAAAAATTAAAAAATATAAAAAAATCACGTAAATCAAAACATTTTACACTTAATTAAAAGTTAAATCCCTTCATTTGAATTTTTTTAAGAGAAGAAAGGAAAGGAAAAATTTGAAAAGGGTCACTTTCTACCCTCCATTATGTCCACTTCAAACTGGAACCTGACACTAATTCATACGGAATTGAAAACATTTACCCAACTTACCTTTCACTTTGAAAAAAAAAATTCAAATTTTATTAAATCTCTAAAAGGGGGAAAAAAATCTTTCAATTTAAGACCCCCTAATGTTGACACCTCAAAAGCCAACGGTTTCGACCATCGTAGAAACCTTTTCCCAACCCACACTCTCCATATTTTTTTCTCCCCCCCTGGCTTTTGTCTCTTAAGGGATATGTTGTGCTTGCATATGTATCAAGTGAGGTGATTCAGACGAAGAAGGGCGTCCCACCCGTCAACACGGTGAAATGGAAACGCTGAAGGGGTCGGGGAGTTGACACCAGTCTTTAGGGATAAAATCAAGGGAGAAAAAGTATATGATGGACATTTTACAACATTATCCTTTTTAGCGAGACAATGGCAAAGAAAAAAGATTCAACGAAGCAAATTATCCCTAAAGTAGAAATAAATCAATTATTGGCCAAAATAAATTTAAAATATTTTTTTTTTTATCAAATGCGGTATAAAAATTTAAAAGAAAAAGTTTGGTAAAGATTTAGAATTTGAATAATGAATAATCCCATTCTCTTAGGCAAAGTTTGCATTCGCTAATCTCTAATCTCGTGGGATTTCAAACTGCTGCGCGGTCACGGTCAATGGTCACGGGTCACTTATATCATCAAAATCAATTCTTACACGTGCGCATGCTCGATTAAACATGCATTATTTTTGCATCGACTCATGAATATTAAAAATTAAAGAAAAAAATTTAATGCTCTTAATTTTTACCCGAAGTAATGAAACACTTAAATAAAAAGCACCGCCTTGATATTAGTTAAAGCTTTGCTGCATTACTCCAATCGATGTAAACCGCTAAATGAAATTTTTTAAAAATAATTTAAACAACTGAATTGATTACGATAATCTTGTATTTTAGAAGGGAATTAAGGTACTTAAAGTGTATTTTTAAAAAGATTTTACACAATTAAAATTGCGCTATTTAAAAAAAGAAATTTTGTTTACACGATTATCGTTTATTTACTTTGTTCTCTAATTACAGTTAAGAAAAATATAATTTTAATTCTCTGCATTGAACAAACTGAAACCCGACCCTCATTTGTGTTTCAATTTCGCACCATTACTTATCCTAAAATAATTAAATATTGATCACCAAAGAAACGCAAAGCAAACGCATTTTCCGCTGCTCATTTCTCACGTCAATCAAACTCCATCCACTCACTATTCGTTTTCCAATTTCTTTTTCTTCTTAAGGAAAAAAATGTCAAATTTAAAAATAAAAAAATTAAAAAAAATTTTAAAAATAAATAAAAAGAATTTATTCAGTGAAAGCTGAGTCATAAACCGCTATCTTTGCACTGTTCAAATGTCAGCCACCTCTCGCTCCAAAGGACAACAAAAGCTAATCCGGCACGCGCAATTCTCGTGGGATCATCCCTGCAAAATCGTAATGAGACATCGCAAGAAGAGAACCCGCAAAGGCAATTGAGTGCCAAGTCCGAAAGCGAGATACCATCGGTTAGTTCGTGTCAGCTGCCACGGCACGTGGCAGTCCCGCTCCGCCATCTACGTCTTCCTCTTACAGCGCCACAAGTGTCCCCCTCGCTCACTCAATTCCTCGCAGATGTTGCCGGGGCAACGAGTTCGGAAACGACATTGTTCGCAGCCCCCTCGCAGCGAGGATTTTCCGCTTGCTTGAATTCGAGGCGGGGGTTTCCAGCTTCAAGATTGTGTTTCTCCTCGTAACAAAAGTAAGGGTGAGATAAATATAAAAAAGGGAAGTAAAACGTAGGGCGAGGCAAAACGTATCTGAGTGTCAAGAATCAAATGATTCAAACTAAACTCCAAAATTGATGCGATAACAGAATCGAACTCAACTCGGTATACAATTAAATCCCCCTTCCCCCAACTTGGCCCTCCCACCAATGTCCAATACGAGTTCTTTAACTCTATTAGCGAATTAAGGATGGCTACTGCAAGTTTCGTAACCTCTCTGCTCTTCCCCGTCTCCCAAAGCGCCTGAGCGACAACTCCCCCGAGAAAGAAATATAACCTCGGACAAGGCGGGAGCGGATAGAGACAGCACTAATTAGACGTAAATTGGAAGTTTCACCGGTAGGTATGCGTGGACACAGGGCGTGTTGAAAGCACAAAAGAAAAAAAAGGCAAAGAGGAAGTGCGAAGATAGGTATCGTCGTGGGAAATAGAAATGGGCTACGACTAATTCCCTGACGGGGGTTCGCTACTCATTTCCGGCTTTCCGTCATGGTGACCGTAAATCGCATTAGGTGAAGCGAAGCAAACGAGACGAGATAAAAAAAAGTAGAGTTAAATAACGATATTTTATTTATTTTTTTTCGTACTCGGTGAAGAAAAGTTACTAAATTAAGCGTAAAATAATTTTTTTCTTATCAAATGGTACCTTATCGTTCATTAAATGACAGAATCCAAGATCGACGCACACACGAGGGGTATCGGGAGATTTGACGGCAGCTGCCAATCTATCTCTTTCCATCCGTTTCACAATGCGTTTGCTCACGTGATCACTTTGCATTACAGTAGCTGGAAATAGATAAATAACAATAAGAAAAAATATATAAATTTTTTTTTGTTTTAAACTTTTCGTTGTTTAAGGTTTTTGACTCGAACGTCCGCGATAATCCATAAGCTCAATCTCGGTTAGTGTTTTTTTGGACTCAAAGGCTTGAGGGCTGTAGAGATTGTTCAAAATTCAAATCCTTTTTTCCGCTCAAATTGACACAAGAGCGTGGGTCGTTCCTCATCTGTTTATTTTTCGGCTTGCCCAAACCTCATTCCCTTTCGCGCATAAAAGACGGGAATGGGGGGAGGAGGGGGTTTATTACGCAAACTCAAAGGGGTGAAAGGAACAAGAGTAAAAGCTGAGAGGGGATCGCCGAATTACTCCTTGCATTTATTTTTGTGGTTTGCATAATCCTCGAGTTTTCCATTATGTCGTAAAGCCAAAGGACTATTTTCTACAGAAATTTCTCTATTTATACTCGCGCGTGCTTTAATAATTGGATAATTGGAATTTATTATATCCGTAATTGCGGCAGAATAAATTTTTCCTCACAGATGGTTGTAAATTTAATTTCTCGATATTTCTACTGGTTTACTGGAAACATCGCACCAACAGAAGGCCTCATTAATATCAAAAGCGCCACCATCAATTCCACTATTGATTCGAGAACATACTGTGTTTGCTCAGAAGCGCAATCTACATAAACACCTGAATAGATGATGAACAACGGTTTGATCAAAAGGCCAACCAAACCGATCCGATATACAAATCCTTTGCTTTTACGCATGCGCCACTGGCTCATCTTTTGTCCAAGAAGCAATAGGGGTCATCCATCACACGCTTAAATCGATCGACAAACATGGCAAGCAGGTCCTTTCGGCGGGTACCAGATGGACCGACATATTGCGCATGCTCCTTTCTCTCGTTACTTAAACAACATCAGACTCATTTTTAACTTTATCCATTTTCAAGTATCAGTCGTTGCAGATAGTAAACAGGGAGAGTCAATTTCACTGTTTGAAGCAGCAGATGGTCGACAAATTGCTTGTGGGTGCGAGAGACGAACCGCCATTCTCAGTCACTTTTTCTATTATAAATGACCAAAAAAAATAAAGTTACACTCACCATTTTCGATTTGAGTGTCTTTTCGGTTTTTCTTTCTCTCCTTTTGCATTTTCCTTTTCAATTTCTTTCCTTCTACAGTTTTCAAGTGCCGAGTCTGTTTCTTCGAGCTTTTATCCTATTAAAAAAAATTCAAAAATAATAAAAATAAAACTTTTATCCCTTCAAAGCATCCCTCTCATCTCTTTACAAATTCAATCAGCTGTTGCGTTCAGGGACCCACCAGTCACTGACCCTCTACTGCCAATCACCCGGACTTCACCATCTATTGCATTCTGGATTCTAAGGAGAGCAGAAAACCCTCGAGCTTCACTTTAGTGGAAGAAGAGGTAAAACACTCTTAATTGGCAGAGGGACGATTCAATATTTACAAGAAAGACTTAACCGAGTGGTGGATTTGGTTGAGTCTAGTTGCCAAACATCTAGGGATTTACAAAGCCTGGGAGCTGTGAGAAAAGGGGGCAAAACGAGAGAAAATTCATCTCTTAATCCATTTAGGAATTCTCTCAGTTGAAGTTGCAATTTCCATGTAAACACACAATTTACAAACTCGATCAAAACTTACTTCAATTACCTCGACCGTACGAATATCCCAGTTATAAACACTGCGCCAGCTGTCATTTATTTCATTCAATCCATAAAGAATACAAATTTTGGGTAAAGAAAATTCAAATTTCTATTTAAGTCTCAAAACGATATTCTTGACAGCTTGGGCATATCGCAACCCTTTCTCTCCGCAAAAAAGTAATAAGCATTTCATTTCTATGCGTTTCACTTATACCATTAAACCAACGGCAGCTGAGCACTTAAAAATAATGTAAAACACGCTTAGAGAAAATCAATGAACAAAAACACATCAATGTGTAAAAATGGGAGCAAAACTTCATTAAATTCCCCTACCTCCAAACTGTATACACACAAACATATTTCAAACTGGCACCGTGGACTCTAATAACAATTCAAGCACACACAACCCAAATTACTCTCTCATTAAAACTCCCTCTTGCATTTTATTGGCGACCAACAACAAACAGCCAACTTCTTTTATGTACACTACAAAATAAAAATGTATAAATACAAAATTGCCTCTCCTCCGTTCTTAAATAAGTAAAGAAAGTAAAAATATTAATGGTTGTCATCAGTGACAGCTGCTGATGTAAAAGAAAAAATTAATCGAAAACTAAGAAAGAAACTAAAACGTAAATGTCACGTGTCACAAAGAAAATTCTCCTTCCCCCATTACCCCAATTCTTTCTTCGGTTCACTACTAGGGGGAGTCCTTTTTCATACTCGATGTATAGCGTGGGGTCCACGGTCCACTATTAATTTTCTTCTTATCTAAGCCCACGTCCCTCTCAGCTTTCAGGCACTGGTGCTGTTGACATTTCGGCCATATTTACCACAATAAACTAGTATTGCAAACGTATAATGAGTGACAAATTGATTTCTGCAAAAATCATTCATCAAATTAGGCCTAATGTGATATTAAAAACTGAAAGCATCAAACGAGAAAAAAAAAGTGGCCGCAGCTGGAGAACTTCACAACCCTTTTAACGCCCTTTTTGCCTTATTTATGAAGAAGAGTAAAAGAAAAAAAAACTCATTAGAGAAAATGAAGTAAAAATGGACGTCGTCCTTATGTCTGTCAGTAGCACCCAACTCATATCGAGTGACTAGATGGCCAGAGTTAGCCAAGAGTGGTTCATCAATCAATCATAATACCGAAGATAAGAGTCCCCAAAGTGAATCATGCAGCCATTTGTGCGTGAAAAATTAAGCACATAAACGCAAGAACAAGTTGGAAATAAGAAAAAAAAAGCAATGAAAAAAAAGTTTTCCCGAGGTTATGTGCCATGTCAAAACAAGGCTAAGATGGAGTAGACCATCTATCGTTCGAATGGGAACTCAATGACATTGCTGATGGAATAATTCGAAGGGTGTCTTGGGAACGGACAGCACTTCAATTCCAAGTGGACGCCCAATGAATCCATCCTCAACAACTTCCCTTCTCAAAGACTCAAAATCTCCTCCTTCAATTCAAATTCTACGAGTTGGTAGAAAAAGAAAACACTTTAAGTGAAAAATATAAGAAATTGTTGTTAGGTTTTATAATTTACTTTCTGTTTGTATATATTTTTATTGTTGGTTTAGAATTCTAGTTGAAAAAGTAAAAAGACAATTTTATTTTTAGTACAGTCCACTTGTGTGATTGCAGCCTGTAGCCAGACAAATCCAATAAAGGACTTTACTCAACACGACCCCATTTTCAAACTTCATGATTCTATGTTATTTCACTCAAAAAAAAAAATTCATAGTGTCCACCCCTAGACTAAACCATAATCCAGTTTCTACAATACCATTTCCCAAGACCAAAAGTGCCTTCGACTGTCCCCAGGCACAGTTTTGAAATTTTATTTCCACTTTCTCTTACTATTTTTTTCCTGAAATTTAAAATATAGTATAAAACTTACTGGTAAATCAATATCCGAGATGTAATTATCCGATATTAAATTATTAGCTTCTGTAGATGACTCCCCTTTACTATTTAAAATTAAAAATCAATTATTTCGAAATAAAATCTGAGTCAAATTTGAGTCAAATAAATGCAAACCTATTTAATAAAACTGGTGGACGTGAATGGCAGAGCCAGAATGGTCGTTCCCACGCATTGCTCTTGTTTTCATGTTGTTTGTATGCCGTGTTCATGTCGAGCACACATCTGTCTCTCAGCTGCGAACACAGATTGTGAAACGTGGACATGTCGCTCGACTCCGCCAGTGTCAGTTGTAAATCTTTGTAACGAGGCAAACTATAAAAAAATATTTTATTCGATTAATTAATTAAACTCCATAAAACATTTTTAAAGAACAATGATAAAGTTCGTAGGAATTTATTCTTTCAAATCCTGGACATTTAAATGACAAAGAAATCTTACAATTAAAAAAATGAACAGCGCATGCGTTGAATATGAAAACGAGCAGTTATTCATTGTGATGCACGTGTGTATGCCGGAAGCTTAGTAAAATGAAAAGATTGAATTTCAACATGCATCAGGATTAACATGTCGTACCACCCACCCTGCAGCAACTGGTAGCCATCAAAGAGTTGGGGCGGAGGAAATGCCGAGCTGATGGCATTCAGGTGCGGGCCAACATTCGGCTCAATAGCAGCCACTGGGCAGCTGCAGTTGGAATAAAGCCATGACAAATTATACGTGATTTAAAAAGAGATTTTCGTTTGTTTAATAACTCGCATTTATCAGTCTCTCGGAGATTACGAAACATATTAAAATTTTTAAATAAAACGAGATTCGGCGAAATGGGAAATGAAAAAGATTTAAATAGTCTTAAATTAATCAACATCACGTAACATATAAAATTCTATTCAACCCATAGCCTCGCCACAATGACCTCTCCATCACATTAATTATCAAATCAACTTCAAACTTATTTAAATTAAAATACAAAAAACACCTGAGGATACGATATACGTTCTAATTTAGTACTAAATGACATCTGTATGTTTCCAGGGTGTAATTTCGGATGGTAACAATAAAAAACAACAAAAATGGCCACGAGGAAAAAGAAAAAAAATTCCCATCCCCCATGAAATAAGAAAGAAAAGAAAAAAAATTGGAAAAAAACAAGACTATTCGTCAATGCCTTTAGATTCGCGTCAAAAGACAGACGAGTTGCAGTTCTACATGTTGATGGGTCCAATAGGGCAAAACAGAAAAGAGGGGTTAGAATAGTAGGGGTTGGCACATCAACTAAGTCACGCGCAAAGTTCGTTCTTTGGATTGGTGGCAACTGCTGTATCTACACCCATACACCCATAGGGCATCAATCACTCAAAGAGAAACAAAAAATGATGTCCGATTAAAGCTTTGAAAAAAATTGCGCCACCCAAGAGAATAGTAACGAAACACCCAACAAATTTCGCTTATTAATAAATATTTATTTGTAAAATATTTTTTTTTTTCATCCAGTGATGCAGCGCCGTTGTGCGACTTTAACCGCAACTACAACATTAATTAAAGCCGAACTCTCCTAACTTTGTAATTGTATTAAATTCATTTTGTTAAAATAAACCACAACAATAAATCTTTAACACGTCGTAACGGTATTTCACACACTCGATCATTTAAAACAAATAATCTAATTTTAATTAAAAAGATTTTCAAAAGTTCT
>JAQFZU010001718.1:0-11986 GCA_034696185.1 Henia vesuviana | reverse complement strand
ATTTTAAAAATTACTTTTTCGAATCCAGGTTCATTATGGTAGGGCTTTTCGTTCATCAACGACTGAATGGAAATTAAAACACTCGATAAACTCTGAGCTGGACTCCACGCAGGTCCAGACCAAGTACTAAAATAATTTATTTAAACTAAAATTCAAAAATCTATATATTGAACATAATACCCTAAAATACTGAGACAAATTTTTCCATTTTTATACATATTGGGATTAAATCGAACCTTTCCATCACCAGTAACCAACTTAACTCTGGGTGGATGAATAGGATAATCGGGCGGACAGCGAATAATGAAATAAAAAAACCCGCCTTCGTAAGGAGTATCAAATGGACCCATAATCAATGCGTGAACCTAAAAAAATAATTTAAAAATTATATTTACTATATCATAACAATTGATTCGTCTAATTACTATCGTAATATCTTGCTGATCTGGAACGATAAACATGCCCGGCGGTGGTTCGTTGTAAACAGTCATAATATCTCTGTAAACATAATTAACATGGATTATTACCATACGAAATGATTTTTTTTATTACCTTTTAATTCTAAGAATGCACAATTGTGAAGGCGTTTCCTTTTTCCAATCCTCACTGAAATCTGGATCCCAATGAGATATTTCAATTGGTGGTATCAGAGTATGAGTTACTTGGGTAACGCTCTCACTTGCCATAATTTGTATGCAGTAACCCACAAAGAACGAAATTGATCTTTATGTATGGAATGCGACAATCGAAATAACCCGATCGATTAGTTAAAGTATTTTGGTACAATCATAACACGATGTTTATCTGTGTGAAGATTGCGAGTGGACAGAAAAATACATTTGAGACTAAAAACGAAGTTAAGTAGTTTGCTCGGATCGTAATATGAAGCTATTAACAGGTGGATATCTATGCGAATTCCTCAAGTGCGACCATAGTAAAGTACGCTTTACCATTATATTCGCCAGCATTATTTTTCCACTGCTGTGGCAAAACAAACTTAAATAATCGATAAATGATATCGCTAAAAGGTGATAGCGGATTAATCTGTAAATATATTTTTAGGAATTCGAATTTTAATATCATAATGCAAATAGATTTTTTTTAAATTAAATAAATAATAAATTGATTTTTTTTAATAAGTTTGTACAAAACTACTATTTTTTAAAATTTATATAATATGAATTATCAGTGTTTGTAGAAATTTTATGTTTTGTATTTATAAATAAAATAAAAATTAAATGTTTTTGAAAAATTAATTATTTTATTTTATTTAATAATTAAATCTGTTGTGCCTAAAAATTAATATTTTGTTTTCGTTTTGATGCCACTTTTTAGAAGGGCTGTTTGATTGATTAGTTCGGTCTGGAGTATTGAATATAGACAAAAGAAGATTTAAACTTAACTATGTTTGTAATACAATTTTAATAGATTTGTTTCTTCTAAAGAAAAACAAGTTTAAATTGTTTTTTGTTTTGTTTTACATTTTTTATCATTAATATAAGCCTATCGTTTAACTATTCCATTTCTTATATTTCCGGTTCCGCTGTAAATATTCGGCTGCATGTTCTGCGAGGTGCCCATTTTGTTTAATTATATTTATCAAAAATAACTATGCCTTCAGTTTTATTGTCGCAATCAATAGCAGTTGAATTCGGAGGTAAATTGCAGTTTGTATAATTTGAATTTCAATGAGAATTTTAAAAAGATACAAATTTTTCACACTTTCTTTTTAGCCTCCGAACCGTGGCCTAACGATGCTAAACTATTCCAAACATACGAAGGTGCAGTATGGATAATTTTTCAATCTTAAATAACAAGTTAAAAACAAAATTTTTAATTTTATACTATAGTTGAACAGATTTTGTTACCTGACAGTGCGACGTGCCTTGCAACTCAAGCATTTCTCAAAATGTGCGGTTTGAATTTTACGGTAGAAATGAAAGCAAATGCCGAAAGCATGTCACCTTCTGGTAAAAAATATAAACAAATTTGTTTAAATTAATAATATTCATTTCTATTTTTAAAGGTAAACTTCCATTTATTAAATGTGGAGCTTTTGTAATATCAGAATTTGAACCAATAACGGGTTTCGTTGCAACGAAGGTTAATCCAAAATTCAAATTAAAAAATAATGTCAACAAAACAATTTAAACATACATTTTAGGGTATCCATTTAAGTGAACATTTGGATAATGCACAAAGAGCTGACATGAGAGCTTACATGTCTCTAATCAACAACGTTTTGGCTAATGCTGAAGTATAATCTTAAGAATTTAATTAATAAGGGATTAATTTAACGATTTTAAATCACTTTTAGTTATACATTTGTTGGATGAACGGTGTTACTTTGGAAGAAGTGACGAAACCTCGATACGGTGCTGTTTATCCGTGGCCATTAAATCACATTCTCGCATATAGAAAGCAATTGGACGTGAGAAGAAAATTATCGGCCTTGGGATGGGTTAAGAAAACAGTGGATGAAGTAATAGTTAAAAATTTAATTCAATTTTAGCAATAAAACAATTTTTAAATTTATATTATTGTATTTCAGGTTTATACCGAAATTGATACGTGTTGTCACGCTCTATCGGAAAGGCTTGATAAATTAGCATTTTTTTTCAACAATAAGTAATGGAATTTTTAGTATTAAATATGGGATTATTGTAAATAAATATAATTTTGATTTTTTTTTTAGACCAACTGAATTGGATGCCTTAGTGTTTGGACACCTTTTTACCATCCTGACGACCCCGTTACCTGACAATCGTCTCGCGGCTATCGTACGGTCGTACCGCAATTTGGTTGATTTATGCAAAAATATTGAGCAGCGTTACTTTGAACGACAAACTGAAGACTTCTCATTCATTTCTGCACCACCGTTGACAGCATAAAATGGTATAAACTACATTCATTTCAGAAAATTATACTAAAGATTTAATATTTTCTCATGTTAAAAAGTTAGAAAGTATTTTCTAATTACATTTTTAGTCGTAAGATTTTCGCGAGTATTATAAATTTTTAGAATTTCATGTTAGATATGTATATAAGTTTAGAAGTTAGAGTAAGTCATTTAACTCAGTTATGAAAATGTTCTTTAACTCTAACCTAATTTATTAGTAAATATAGTAAGATACTGAGCAAAAAATAAAATTATAGAGAAATTCTATTCTACATTTATATTAAATTAAAAAATTAAGAACTTGAAATCGAACAAGAAAATCTAAAACATTAAAAGAAAAACACAATAATTTTATTATGTGTATTTTCAGTAATAAAATTCATAGCTAAACTATGAATATTTATTTTCCAAATATCGAGTAAACCAAATAAAATTTTAGCAAAAAATATTTACAAAAGAGATTCAATTGAATTGTCCATATTATATTTACAACTCGTATTTTTATTGATTTTTTAAAATGCGAAATTGTTTTGGGTGAAATGACAATTGATGTACTTATATTTACATTCTGTGAGCAGAAATACGAGGCAGTCATTTGATAGTCGTTTGACATGCCATCAAACGACAAGAGATTGTAAATCACTGAACCAAAACGTAGTTTATGTCAGCTGATTTCTCCTTAGATAAAAGTATCTTTTCCTCGCTCACTCTAATGTACTTTATCGG
This sequence comes from Henia vesuviana, assembly GCA_034696185.1. Classification (NCBI taxonomy): domain Eukaryota; kingdom Metazoa; phylum Arthropoda; class Chilopoda; order Geophilomorpha; family Dignathodontidae; genus Henia; species Henia vesuviana. The sequence continues at coordinate 8,361 of JAQFZU010001718.1, read as the reverse complement.
GTTACGGTGACTTATACTATCCTTATTCTACAGTGACAATTGCAACGATATTTTTGTCCTTGGTGTCTAATGAGGCATTCGACATAGTTGAAAGAAAACTCTAGTTTATTGTAGTGCGAAATTAGCCAAAAAAAATTTTATTTGAGAAATTTTCCAGTGAATTCGTCTAAAAGACATTCACTTTAAGTCCTTTCTTATATGATATTCTCAATAACAAAACTTTTTGAAACTTGTATTTTTGATAGCCAATGAGATTTTTAGTGAAACTGTTTAATGATAAAATTGAAAAAGAGTTTATGGACTGATGTGAACTTTAAATGTATATGACTGTACTCGAGAGAATCACTTGTAATTTGGGTAAGTACCGTTCGTAAGGTTTTTGACCACTTTCGGTACCTTGCCTTGTTCCGACTGAACGCTTCATGCTCTGTGCATGGGTTCTTATGAGTTGGTTGCCATAGCAGTTTGGTCCCGTAATGATTCCTTGCGTAAAATAGAAAATGCACAGCTCATAACCTTGAATTATGGGAATAAGAGAAGGCAAATATTGGGCGAGTTTCAAGTTAAACTTCTGAAAAAAAAATTTATTATGAAAAAAAGCATTCTATTGCCAAAAAAAATTTAAAAAGTTTAAAATTAAAAAATGATAGGAAATATTAAAATAGTTTTTCTTTTTATTTTTGTTCTTTTGTGTAAGTTTTGTTGAAATTTGTTTTTTGAAGTTTAATTTGTCATTTTCTGTTGGGATTTTCCCCAATTGAAAATCAATGATGTAATACCAGTGCAATGTCGTCATATCCCAAGGGCCGAATTTTTCGTTTCAAACTCTTACTCGATTCTTGCGTCTGGACCTCGACTTTGTGGCGCCATGAAGACATTTTGAGTGTTTTACCTTCGTCGTTTTATAAAGGAAGTACCGTCAAATAACTATTAAAGCTCAGTTTACTGCAATTTCTCTAATTCTCATTTCCCAGCAGGAACGTGATGATCTTTCCTGGATTAGTCGTAACTGAAATTATTGTTGCAAAAGTTTTTCTTTAATAAGCTTTATTTTATAGCTCACATTTTATTAAGTTTGACTTTAAAATTTCAAAATTTTTTCGGGATTGAAACTGACATTTACCAAAGTCTCTTAATTTTTTTAAAGATTTTTTTAATAACATTTTTTAAAAAGAAAATTCTTAAATTTTATTTTAAATATTATATTATTAAAACTGGTTTTATTCATACACGATAGAGGTCTCTGCTCTTCGGTTTACCAGACTTAAACAAGCTATCAATTACCAGACTATTTAGGCGCACAAACATCTGACCAGTGCTACCATCTTTCGCTTTAATTTTATTAAAAAAAATCTCTGCAATTTTTTTTATCAATTAGCAAACTTAAAAACAAAAATAAATCTTTTTTCAATACTGAGTTAATCCAAGAAACTGAAACTAAAATAAGTATCAAAACCGAATCGAAAAGATAATCTAATCCCGATTTGATTTATTATCTAACATTTCAGAGATTAGGGATCTCATTTGCTGACCTTTTTACTACATTCTCTCTAAATCCACTTTGATCCGACGCCATATTGCTTTTTATAATCTCCTCCCTTTAATTTAAATTACTATAAAAGCCGTAGTCTCACGCAATCTAATAAAGTACAAGCGAAAAATAGCAAAAATTCAATTTAACTAATTAAAATATTAACAAATTGAATGAAACTCGATTCGACATTTCAACTTTTATTTTCATCATTTTCCGAAAAAAAACTTTATTAAACTAAAACTTTTTTTTTTATTCCTTAAACAGTTTTATATTAAATTTTATATTATTCCTTCTTTCCATTCCTTCTTTGTGGATATAAAGTACGAAACTCAAGGTTGAGTTGGCGACAAGTTGTTTACCGCTCATCGATTTTTTTCATCGATGAACTGTCGCGCGTGTATCTACTGGAAGGTGACGGCACCCCGAGAGGAATGATTTCCTTACCCTATTCAGTTCGACGCCGACTATTGACCTGCGAATGAAGAAAAAGTCCAACGTGCACGTACAAGAATCGTCCAGTAATTCGAGGGTTCGAAGGAAGACGACTAAAACGACGGTTTTTACTCGAAAAGGTTTTTTCCTCGATGGAAATTCGCATTGACTCAAAGCCTTAAACTGATACGTTGAATATTTAAAAACACGGATAATGTCATCGTCGTACAAAACATACGATAAGTGAATTGAAAATAGGAACTTTACCTTTAAATAATACAAACCGTATCTTCCAAGTTTTTGAATTTCAAGTAAACATTTAAATTTATTATTATTTTCATATAATTTAATAATTTCTGAATATGGAAATTTTAATGTAAATATACATTAAAAATTAAAGTGAATAATTAATTATTTTTTAAATTTTATTATGAGAGTATAACTGAAAATAACGATTTTTTTTAAAGGTTTTATTATTATTTTTTTTAAAAAAAAAAATCAAAAATCGAGTAATAAAATATGAGCTGCGACCAAACGCCTCCATTTCCATCGACCCAAACGAGTCCATCATAAAACTTCACTCGGAAATTCTTTTGGTGTTGAGACGAGCGCTTGCGTTTGTTGGCACGCACTTGGGACCTTAAAATATTTAGACATCTCAACATTTCGCTCCTTTTACGATGTCCATCATAAAGATCGTTGATAAGATTCGATGTAACATACGTTTTTTTTTTTTTTTTCATCAAAGATCAATGTCCATTACTCAGAGTAATTTTAGTCACTTTTATTTTTTTTTAAAGTAGAAAAAGCTTAAAAAAAATGGTTATCAATAGACGTAAAGTAAATAAAGACCCATAGAAAATCTCCAATATCAAGAAATGAAAGGCCTATTTTTTACTTTCGTATTATATACCCAACTGCAAATAGAGTTTGCACCCAAACATTTGCTTAGTCCAAAGTATTGGCATCTTGTTTCGCTCTCAGCTTGAAGAGCGCGAGGGTCGTTGAAGAAGACACTTTTCAATATCTTTTATTTTCTGACAGAAGAAGACAAAAATCAATATAAACTTTTCAAGATTTCCTTGCAACATGGGCGGTTCTTATGTCCTGCAACTATATACATATATATATATATAAAACTAAACACATTCATTTGCAAAATGAATCGAATAATCAATTCGCCATTTATACATTTACATTTTACCTTCGTATCGCTTGCAGAGTTAAATTTTCAATCCGAGACTGGAATAATAAAATAAACATGAACTATTTACTTTTTTCTCTCTTTCATTTCACCCGCTTTTGCTTCTCTATTTCCATCTTCATTTGTTTACTTATACTATGAATATTTTAACATTTTAATTAAAAATACACTCAGCGGCCTTTGGTATTACGTGCAACTGCTTCTGGCTGAGGCTAGGATGACTCATGGATGCAAATGCCAAACAGCGGCTGGGAGGAATTGAGAGTAAGTTTATTAGGGTATAGGAAATTAAATAATTATGGCATTTTTATTGACTGAATATTAAACTAAAAATAAAATCATTTTATACGATGTTTATCGTTGTTTATTTTTGACGAAAATTGTAAACAACATTATTAATTCAAATTTAATTTTCAATGGAAATTTTAATTACGAAGTGAGTTGATGTCAACATCTAAGAGATTCTCGTAAACAATTTTTTAAAAAAAATACGTAATTACCAATTAAAAACTTTTTAAAAGTTTTTCTTTTAAATATTTGCTTAATAGGATTTGAATAAGAAATTTTAAATTTTCAAACTTAAATTTAGCTTGTTTTGATGTTTTGCGTAGTTTTGTTTATTTTAGCGACGGAATTTGGGCTTTCGATCGATTCCGGCCTCATGTCCCTTTTATGGAATCTTCTTAAAATGAACAAACACAATACGGACACCGCTGCGTGATACCAAAGGTACGTTCATCGCTTATTATACGATGCAAATTCCTTTTATGCATCTACAAGACAAAAATAGAAAAAATATAACTTTTTTTTTTTTATTATTTAATAAACTTTTGCCTTTATTACCCTCAACATAACGTGATAAACATAATAAAATATTAAAGGCAAAAAATATCGCATACATATGAAACTGCGGTTATATACTTAAATTGAGTTATGGCTCGTAAGAATTTTTATGGAGATTTACAAACGCTTGAAAGTTTTAAAAAAGTAGACTTCACATATCAAGAAATTGTATTTAAATTTTTCAACAGTCATAATAAAAACATTCAAACACGAATGAGAACTACACAATCGTCACATTGAGCGCTCATCTGACGTCAGTTATTGATAGTTCCCATGACGCACTTTAAGACCAACCCGCATGACGAAGCAACTAATATGATTCGTAGAATTCTTTTTCCCCCCCAAGATGAGTACTTTCACCCCGAAAAGTCCAACATTTAATTTCCTTTTCTATTTCATTCGTTTATATGATATTTTTCTAGTATTTTCGAATGCAATATTGACATGTTGGTGACTCACCTCATCGCTCTTGTCGATTTACTGAGGCACCAATGGGTCCTACTTGCTGTTGCCAACTTCTAGAAAATCTTTCTATCCCCAGCGTGTGCTCGATGGAACGAGACTTCCCTTACGTCTTTTCCCCCACTCACTCACTCGTTTCTCTGATTGAACGGTTATTGGGTGATAGGCTTTTCGTGATTCGAGACTTAACAGCATTGTGGAGGACGAAGCTTGTAACGTACAGCGGCTCATCACGCGTGGCACATCAATCATAGACCTATAAGCTTCTTCACATCAAATTCTTTTATATTTTTTTTCCCGCTTTAACATCACCAAGCTTGCGAATTATTATTACAAATGTAGAAAATGTGCACCTTCGACGAGATTAATTGTCGGAAATAATGTATTGCCTTTAAAAATAGATGAGAATTTTATTTTTAGCTTTTCATAATGTGATATGTCATTTAAAAAATGATTTATGGTTTCTTTCTTTTCATTTTTTTTCTTCTTTTTTATTTTTATTGTGCTCTTTGCCATTTAACTTTAAACATTGTCCAAGGCCTTCTGTAAGTTGATCAAAATGTAAAAGTTTAAGCGAAAACATAAATATTTCAGTAAATAAATAATGTTGATGCATTATTGTCTGTGTAGATTTTTTTTGTTGCACTTTTTTTTAAAGTATTTCTAAGTAGTTTGCAAATTTCTTTACTTTAATGGAACCTTAATGCCAGATTTTACTCTAATTCACTATATAAATAATCGCCTTTGCATAGCTAAAAAAAAAAATACTGGAAAAATTTGGTTCATTTAAGCTACCGTAAGTTATGTTACACTCGGTTCGAGTAAAAACTTGGGCTCGAGCTGCATCTTTATTTCGGCTCGTTTTTAAAATTCAAATTAAAACCAGTTTGAGTATTTAACTTACTTTTAATGCGCATAATTTGATCAGTGACTCTTTTAACGTACGATTTAAGTACGTAATGATTTTAATGAATAATGTATGACAATTAAGTTAGGTTTTTCTGGACGACTTTAATAATACCATTACTGTAAAAATGAAATAAAAATATAAAAAAAAACAAAATTAAATTGTTGACTAATTTTGTTTATTGCTTCTCCAAATTTATGGTGGCGTGTTTGGAGTTTAAATAGAAAATAAATTAAAGTTTGAATGTGTGGTATGAAAAAGGTGCACTTGAAATCAGTTCAGTGTTCTTTAATAAAGATTTGAGCTTGAGCAAAAACCTTTTAAAAATGTTCTACACTGTGGAACAAGTCGTTGACAAGAGTGAGGTTCAACTAATAAACCCGATATTGTGTTACATAAAATGTCTGAATAGCTGAGGCATAATTAAAAAAGAATGTTATTTACGAGCGTAGTTTGCCAAAGTAACATTCTACCTTTTTATCAAATGAGGCTGCCTCTGCCTTATTGAAACACTTTGCACTAGGTATCTGAGCTCGTTTCAGAGCCTATGAGAATTTGAGCGCAACATTTATCAATAAAAATCCTTTCTTTTTCTACTGGGCAATCTCGTTTCTTTAATACAATGTCTAGAGTAAAGCATTTAAAAGTTTTCATATACTTCTTTAATTGAAAAATATGATTTGTAAAATTCCTAGATTTTATTTATTAGGATTTAATCTTGAAATAGCTTGAAACTGAATAAATTAAAACCGCGCATGCTCATTACACATTATTATGGCACTCCGATGTATCTGACGGTGGATAGCGGTTTGGTGCTTAAGAAATGGGGTAAATATGATAAACGTTGAATATTTAAAATATTTGTGAAGATATCTTATGACAAAAGAACGATAAAATATAAATGATTTAAGTCATAAATTCTAAAATAGACGTTCATTTATGCAATGTTGTATAAAGTTATTTTAAGCCTAAAAATTGTAGTTTTATGAAAGGAAAAAAGGCTTATAATCAAAATAAAATCAAAACTAATTAATTTTCTTTAACATTTTTAGGTTGGTGTTATAAATCGCAACAGATTTGGTCTCCAGTTATTTCAAGAGTTTCTGGATTCTTCGCGTTACATTTAAAATATCTGAAACGGAATGGAATGTTAGGATTTTGAAAGAAAAAAAAAAGCAATTTAATGTAAGACAACCGTATAATACCTATCAATAAGTTTCTTCTATTCTATGATAACATAAAATTCGCATTTTACAGTGCCTTTCGTTATTAGAAATTTTCTTAATTTTCTTGCGGAATTTTCATTTTCTTTGTAATATCTGTGCTTTAATCGAACTTTTATCCAATTTTCTTATACATTTGGATATTTTTACAATTTTTTGGTGAAAATAAGTTGTATTAGATACAATAAAAATTATTTTTACAAATTGAAAAATTGTACTCGTCAGAAATTTCACCATTTTAGGATTTTAATAGGATTTACAACAACGATAGATTAAAATGTCGATCAAGACGAAGAAAAAGAAATGATAAATAAAAATAGAAAGAAAAATGGACGTTTTTCGAAATCCGATGCTCTTTTGGGACCAGGCAGCAATGTTTAATTAAATTCTCGTGTTTCTTGCAAGTGGCTATCATAGCCCAAAGCGTGGGAAGACCAACGTCCGACCCGCGAATAATACAGACGTCATTCAATTTGCTTATACCGCCGTTACTACAACACGAAATCGATTCGCATTTTGAAATTATTGAAACCTCATCCGGTCCAAGCAGTATAGAACTTAAAAGTGAGCGAATTGAAGCGGTGAACATAAATTGGAAGAGGGCAACGGTGAATTGTAAATGGAAAAGAGTTGATTTGCGCTCGATAAAGTGCGAAGTCGATTCATTTGTTGTTTTGCCTTGAAAGCTTTTCTCTTTTCTTCTTTAACCATGCGAAGGTTAACAAACCGCACAAAGGGAAATGGCGACCACGTGACCTCTGCTGAATTGGCAACGAATAGCAGCTGCCGCTAGTCTTTGCCAGGAGAATAGTTGAGCAATGTATACATTTGTTGGCGAACCACCACCTAAATGGACGTCGTTTATAGCCTCGACCGTGTAAGGCTGAGGCGAGGAGTTTTTTTATTTTTATTTTTTTTATTTCTTGTACTGGTAGTGGTGCGCCTTTACAGCCCCACGCTGTCCGAAAGCGCTGGTTTGGAGGCGTGCGATTTCATTAAGGGACCTTGCAATCCCAATCGCCAACATGCGGTCATAAAGTTAGGCAAAGGAAGCCAAAAAGTTTTTTCCTTCCTGTACAAATGGTAGATAAAAGTGAGCAAGTACCCGTGATTTGCCCAAGTTTGTTTTGTTACTGCTATTGTAACGATCGATTTAGGGTAAAGTGAATGTGAGATTTTCTACAATTTCCAACAATGATGGCGTGTTTCAATTTTTTAAACGTGCAAATCCCAAGTGTCGAATATTATTTGTTAAACTGCGAGTTGATGATTGTGGTGGAAATTGAATATTCTAAGGTGCGAATTAATTTGCGTGACACTGAATAGTGGCTATGTAAAATACTCAAATATTGCTCTTTTTAACCTTTATTGAATTTTAAATATTAAAAGTTAATGGATTTTATGAAAGGTTAATAATGTTTTTAAAATAATTTTGTTTGCTATAATAAGATGCCCGAGAGCCTAGGCAACCTTGGACGTTGGTACAAATTTATTGTTTGTCTTAAATGTCCAAGACCTTATTATGGGTCATTATTTATATTCTTATGCAATTACATCATTCAGGTTATATTAGCTATTCAGCAATGCATTAGGTATTTGATATTGTAATAAACTTTATTCGGCTGTTATTTGGTAACTTATTAAATACCTATAAAAAGCAATAATGTGGTCAAGAGCTGTTTTAACATTAACATTGGGAAATATCGTTTAATGGTCAAGCATTGAGTTTGTGATGAACTTTGCTTATGGGTTTATG
>JAQFZU010001717.1:0-11990 GCA_034696185.1 Henia vesuviana | reverse complement strand
GATTAGCCCCTCCCTCCTGATTGTCTTAATCAATTTTGTCACCATGTGGGATTAAGGCACTCATTATGTCATAACCCTACCTATTGACAATAGATTACAGTGATTTTTTGTGACATTGCTTCGGTCACTGTCATTGTAATCGATAGTTTAAAATTCGAGAAAATTCACTTTTTCAACTTTTGGATTACGTACAGCATTGCCGCTCATCACCGCAATTTAATAAAACTTCTTCAACACTTTCTTTGGATTGTTTAACTATGCCACCGGCAAGTTTTGTCAAATAAAACAATTTAAAGTGTTTAAAATTTACTGTTTGACCGATGGTGGGAGGTTTTTCACCTCCAATCGCCGATCATCCGACGAAGTGGGAGTAAGGCTGCCGTGCCAAGTGCATGATAGCGCCGAGGGTTTTCCCTTGATGCTGCCGAGCACTGGGTCAACGACCATTACTATTCAAACCCACTTAAATTGACATTTCATACCCAGTTTTCTATAAAAAATAAAAAATAAATCCCTTACTTTTTACCGAAAACTTTATTTCTCGTCAGTGGAACAGACCCATCGACAATTTTTTCTCGCCGATGGGCCTATCACACTGATAAAAATCCAAACTTTCAAAACTATACGAATACGAATTCGTTATATATTTTTTTAAATATGACATTTGTATCCTTCTAACAATACTCTGCCAGATTCTACTTTTTAAATCAGTCATTGTTATTGAAACTATGAATTAATTAAATTTCGTGTTTGCCATTATGACGCCACACAAAAACTTTTTTTTTCTTCTCTTTCTATGAATGGATCTCCTTTTATTAATAAAAAATAAAATACGATCATATGAAGCAATTTTTTTTTTGTTTTATAATATCACTACTCTGCTTTGAATAAATAACTAAAACATAAAGAAGTCCGTCGAACTCTTCATTCGTTGGATATGTGCAATTATGCCACTAGATGGCGCCAAGAAGACTCTTCAACCATAACCATCTAGCAACGATTTTATATCGCACACCCAAGGAACTCGTGCTATTTTTGAAAGATAATAAAGAATAAACAATTAAAATAAAATTACTGAATATAGAATTTCGTTTTATTATTTTCTTTTCATCTTTCCTAATTATTTGCTACCTTCCCTTGATTTCTCATCCTTTTCCTCATTAGAAAATTCTTTCTTACTAACAATTATGAGTGGGTATCGCAACTAGCCACTGCACTATGGCTAATAACCTTGACTACTCGTAATAAATAAGTTTTTACACCTGAACAATTCTTGGTGTTGGGATATTAATGGATATCTCGACACGATGGATTGTTCACACCAACATAAATTTTTGTAAAAATTTTTTTTATGATCATTTACATTTGTTTGTTTTTTACGTATTTTACTAATTACCATTTGTTTTATTTATCTATTTTTAGAAACGACCAGATTGTTCCCTGTCACAAAGTGGAGACAAAGAGCTGAGAGTCGCACGGATGATTGTCTGTATCATCTATGCGGGCCTCGGTTATCTCATGATCTACCTCACTGGAGGTAGACTGCAGTGCGGTAACTGCTTGGAGCTGGGATAGGTTCCCGCGTCCCTCCCAACCTCATCAGCAATTACTTGTCACTTCGACAACCCTGGAGTGCTTCGCCGGGTTTTCAACCCTCAGCTGCGGAGCCTGAACCTCAGCCAAAGGCAGGGACAAAAAAGTCTCGTTCTTTTGCTTCACCAAGGGGCAACCCTATCATTTATGAACCTGATGCAGAGGAAATTGCGCGAGCTAGGGAGAGATACCCTGACCTACGCGAGGACAGGTTAATAATCCGCGCTCGCGCAACCCTCAGGAATAAAATCAAGGATAAAGCGAAGAAGCAACGAAGAGCTGACGAGAAGACGGCGAGTTCCACAAAACAGCAAGGGCTGCAATGTGAAGCTAGCGGTCCCCTCGCCAACAATTCGAATGCAACAACAGAGGAGATGGAAGTGTTCCATTCCCCTCCACAATTATCTAACTCCCCTTCTCCCATTCCTCAGGTGATATCACAACCGACATCCCCTGAACCCCGACCCTTCTCTCCAATTGCGTCTACTTCCTGGGCAGCTACAACGGAAATGGAATTCCCTTCCAGCCCCGCTGTAACAGCCGAAGAAGAGGACCCAATGACAATTAGAGCTCGGGAACTAGTCGCACAATTCGCTGCGGATGCGAGGGAGCGAAGGTCCAACTAGAACAACTTCCGTTGAGAACTCGTCCCCTCGTCTCCCCTCGAATGTACATGGGACCCTTTCATGGAAAGTCCTCTCCTAAATGGCGATGCGCTGGCTCGAATTGCCCCCAGGGTAATCACAATAAATCCGGCCGCCGTCATTGCGTGGAGGGCTAAAATAGCTGTATGGGCCGCATTACACTTGCTGTGGTGCATAGCATCGGCAGCAAATCGAGGTCCCATATTCAACAACATGTACGACCGTCTACGCGCTTTAATAAGACGCGGGGACGATGGTACAACCTCACCTCGCCGCTGCATTTGCGCACAACAGCTAATCCTAGCAATTAATCGACTAATAGGGTCCTGCGCTAATTATTGGTTGGAGCTGCTCTTGCCGCTGCAAGCTGTCGTTGCGGGCACCCCATTTAAGTTTGATTCCGATGGCGTACCGGTCAAGCGCCATCGTCTCACCAAGGAGGATTTTGGATGGAGATCTCTGTCCAGAGTCGAACCTGGTGATGACGGCGACTGGCCGATGCCCCCTCAACACGCAGTTCCCAAACACATATCATGGTGGGCAACAGATGCCCCACCACCACCAGTCCCATTACAGGATTTCCTGGGTCGAGTAGAAGCCATGCGGGCAGAAGAGAGGAGATTGGCTGCGGAAGAGTGGACAACTTCCCCCCTCTCAACCAATCCACTCAACCTGCCAGCAGGCCGACACCAACCTCTAAAAGGCTGGGGAGCGCGAGTCCCACAACCCGCAACCTCCCAACCTCCTAGGACGGCCTTAACACAGGAGGAACAAGAAACGGTAACCGCGTTTTCCGCTCCCCCTACAACAACACCCCTTCCCGGATTTCTACAGCTGGAGGTGCAAGAATCACTACTGGTCTTTGTATTCCCAACCCTTGCCATCTACCTGGAAGGCCTGTGCCACAGGCGGCAGATCCGACCCCTCCCACAACAACGGAGAGGCAGGATTCGCCCCCTGCGACACCAACTCACCCCACAGCGTCGGAAGAGCGTGAGTCGCTTTCTGCGACTTCTACTCCTCCCACACTGACCTCCCCCACTCCGGAGACAGGATCACCACCACCACAGCCAACAAATTCTCCAACAGAGAACCTGTCGGGTGCAATGGAGGAGATCTCTATCTCTACTACTGAGGAGGTGGTCATTTCGAGCATCGAGGAGATCATCACCTTATTGACAAAAGAGGCCACCACCTTCACCGCCGAAGAGATGGAAACCTCCCCTCAGTAAAATCCCCCACCTCCCTCTTTTTAAATTTTTCCTCATAGAGATTCAAGTTTAGGATACCTATGCCATCAGAGGTCCAAGCCAGGACCCAAACCATCAACGTCTTCCCGCCAACCGCCGGGACCCTCTTGTTTCCAACACTGGAAGTCTCAGTTCCTGCTTTTCAGACGGCCGAGGCGACGGCGAAGAACTCATCGCCATCGCCAACCCCACACAACGGAACCGGATCAAGTTGATTCAGCCCACCTGTGTGGTGTTTCTTTTTTTTATTGTTTTTAATTTTTTATTATTATTCTTTTACTTTTTATTATTACCAGTCTATGTTTTGTTTTCTCAAAAAAATCAATTTTTTTGGTGTGTATTTTGTTTTTAAAATTTTATCGTCGTTTTAAGGCCACCGCGATTTGCACTACATTGCTCGGGCCCACCGCTTTCTTGAATTCGCCCCAAAATTTTTTTAAAATAGTGTGCCTGGTGTGGTTGTTTTCGCCTCACCCCTGCTCACCCGTTCGTACTGCCGTAGTTAGCCGCCTTGCTTTGGTCAACGCGACTAGGGGGGAATTGTGACCAGTCGTCACTAGAGGGCAGTACGAACCCCCGATCTACGTAATCTCTGGGGCGCGTTCATTCGCACAACCTAGGGGGCTCAGCCACGAGGAACAGACAGTCTGTAACTGCCTCTCTTAGCGATAGGATGGGCGGTGCGGACCTGGCTGTTCCTACCGTCATTACGATGAACGGGGCTGCCCAGGACAATGTGATATGGGCGCGGTGGTTGTGACATGGCGGTTGACCGCATGTACGGTCACCCCATGTAGCCGGGATGCAAATAGCAAAGATAAATGGCTGCGTGGCAATAGCTTCGGCTATCGCCACGGAGCTGGCAAACCGAGGGAGTGGATGGGGACGAGACGGTGAGGTGCGTCGCGGCAAATATCCTAATAAAGGCCTACACAGACAAATAGTCACGCGTCTGTCCTCATTTACTCAAATGTGGTGGTAACTATGAATCTGTCGCTTTAGGGACGGTGTCTAGCCGACAGTGCAGTAAGAACCGTCACATGTTGTTTTAAGCAAATTCTATTTGTGCCACTGGAACTTTACTTGCGAAGATGACAGAGAAATTCAGCACCTCATCCTCCGAAGGGATGCTTATCGACGTTCTAGAGGAGGAATGGCAGGTCCTCGACGAAGCAGGCGGTGAGGAAAGTAGCGATCAGGTAAGAAAATGGCCAAATTGAAAATTGTTTCGATAGCAAAATTATATTCGCTTGAGTAATGAAAACTAATCATTTTATTCAAGTTTAGTGTGAGACATTTGTTTTTTGCCAGCGAGTTAGACCTCGCTAAACTAGTGAAACTTTCTTTTCTTTTCAAAACCAAGCAAAAAATAATTCTCACAGCAACTACGACATCGCTAGACTAACAAAAATTTTTTTTTATGAATGACGAAAGTAAAATTTAGGCACAGCAATCAATAATCGCTAGAAGTGATAGAAAATTTTAGTTTCCATTTTCTTTTCTGTACAAATTTCTAAGGTTTAGCAAGTTATCATCGCTGATCGATCAGTTAGGACAGTACTTGTTTATACGTAAATTAAACAACACGTGGCCAGATCGAATTTCATACCAGGGAGAAAGAAATTTTAGTTTTTTCTATTTTCTTTTGACTTGACAAAAATTTTTGGGTTACATTGAAAATTTTAGTGTTTTAATTTTTGACCTGGAAAAGGAAAAAATTCATTGTTAAAGTTTTTCACACATGTTTGTGAACAATTAGACAGGGAATCCCCAACACGAATGTAGGGATTAGCGGTGTTATAATTGCTTCAAAAGAACTGCCGACCTACTTACATGTCCCATTCACCCTCACTTTCGGTCAAGGTCAACAAGAGCGCCATTTTGCGACAAAATTTCATAATAATCGACTAAAATTGGTTTTTCCTATCCCCAATTAAAATTGTAAATTGATATTTCGGATGTTAATTCACTTTTAAAGTAAAATTCAGACCAGACTGAGATTTGTTCGCAGCTAGTGTTTTGATTAGGGTCGTATGGCCATAACAGGGGCAACTATGTCTATTAATTTTGATTTCGTCAGACGAAATTAATAATTAGATAGCACCAGCAAATCAGATTCGCCTGATTCGGAAGATTCATTAATTTTCCGAATCCTTTCTTTAAATAGCCCTGAGAGGAGTTACAACCCAGAGTGCAGGAGCCACTACATGGCCATGCTCCACATCATCCTAAGCCTAGCACTGAGATGAGCCGCAATGAACGATCACCATGACGTTATTCCTCATCACCTCAAGGAAGGAGACGTCTAGACGTCGGATTCGGAGGAAAAACTTTATCACTTTCTTTCTCTTGCTTCTCTCTTCCTTGATGTAAACCCACCTAATCTCCAAGCCTCTATTTTTTAGAATAATGCACCTGCTGCTGCTGCCGAAGACCCAGCGCCGACGGACGACGATGAGTATCGTGGATGTCTGCGATAGATTGGGGGACTCCCCGATGTGATTAATCGGGCCCTCAGTGCCATCTCCGAACGCCGCCGACAACAAGATTTCAGGTGTGCATGCATTCGACGTTGGGGTTCTCGGCGAACGCTGATCACCAACTTCCAACTAACCCATTAGGCCGAGCTGCAGCGAGTCATACCCGCCGAGCTTGACCCACTGGCACCTTTCTACCACTCGTTATTGGCAACGGAATATAGTGCCGACGTCGACAGTATTTGGCGATATTACCGATGGCGAGACCATCAGACGGAGCGCCTTCTACAGGACTTTGAGATCTCACCAGAACAGCGGCAACGGCTGCTCGATCCCGATCAGCTAACACTACTCGACCGCCCACAAATCAGTCGCATCCAGGACCAGTGGTTGCCCCACATGTTGGCAGTTTTCCAAATTCTGCCCATCAGCCGTCGAAAAGGCCGCAGAGTACCAACAGTGTCCGCTTCATGGATTCCGCCGGTGAGGAGAATCGTCTCAATAGCGAGTCCTACTCGGAACCCACCACCGACGAAGCCCGCCTAAAAGCCACCACCTCGCGCTCAACGGCCCTTGTTAAGAACACCAAAGACTCATTCGTACACGACGGAAGTGACCACTAGCGCCACCCTTGCACGCCGCGGCACTTGACCGCGAACCAGAGTAACTACGATAGTTGCATCTTGAGGCTGGGAAAAAGTCCTCCAGCAGGAGCCCCATTCCTGTACCATCACTGAAGCTCCAGCCTGAACACCACCATCATCGAAAATGTTAGATTTCCTCAAGAAACTGGAACGGCAGTATCCCACATTACACTCGACGGTCAAACCGGAACCAGAAACCCACCCACCGTCACCGGCGAAGCATTCATCGCCTCCGGACTCTAACGAGCAAGATTTGCGAGAATTCATCAACCGCAGATGCCGTCGCCAGTGTTCTCGCAAGACTCACCAGGAATGGATGAAAGGGGTGGAACACCAAAAGGAGGCCATCAACTGATTCCGCTCACCCTTTCGGCTCAAGTGCCTATAAGTAAGGGCTCAACCGGAAGGACAACACAATCATACTCACACAGACCAAAACCAAACCACAAACCAGGAAAAGCTTGAACAGGACCTCAAACAATCAAACCGATTGCCAACCACAGCACGGAGTGACCGAGGACAGAGGCGATCCACAGCATGAAAACCAGCTTCCTTTGACTTCTACAGGAAAATCGTCGGATTAGACTCACGCAGCAACTACGCGTGATTCGTAGAGAACCAAGAACCAGAGCACTTTTGGATGAGTAAATATATGTACCTCGCTTTTAATCTAAGTAATTTGTAAAAGTGAAAGCTACAGTTCTTAAGTTAAATAAAGTTTGTTTTGTTAATGCTATCAAAAGTATCATTCTTGAATCTTGCTCATCACCCAGTAAAAACTTTAAAACGCTCAATTTAAGTAAATTTAATAATTCTAATAAGTAAAACTGGATCACGACATGCTTAGTGTACAAGATAAAGGTTGAACTCTTAAGATTGTACAGAAGTGAAAAGATTATGGCATCATTCAGCTAATCACAAAAACTTGAAAATGTTTTCTAAATACAAAGTTTTAATTTCAAAATTTATAAATTTAAAGTTTATAATATTATAATTCTTGACTTGGCAATTTTTGATTACTAACATTTGACTGGTTACCGTAACTTAAAATTTATAATATTCAAAAAAATTTGAAACATTAATATTGAATTTATGATGTAAAGTTTTCAAATTTAAAGTTTATAATATTCAATCATCAATTTTAAAATTTACAAATTTGAAAACTGCAAAGCTTATTCAGTTTTGTTATTTAAAATTCTGACATTTGAAAACTGTAGGTTTGAAAATTTACAATACTTAATTCTATAATTTTAAAATTTTAAAATTTAAGAACACATTTCAAATGTTTTAGAGTTTAAATGCACAGTATGAATAGATAGTAGTAAAGATGTGCAACCATTTTCTTATCTCCTTATCTCTTTAACTCCTTATATTATGGCTCATAATATAAGAATTAGGAGTTAAGCATAAGGAAAATCCTTTCATATGTTGCTATTTTATAAAATAGTGCAGCCAATGAAAGACGTTTTCTTTATGATGTCACACAAGATGGCACCAGTACTTGTATTCAGTCTAACTCTGAAATGTGAGTTTTACAAGTATAAGAAACTAAGCATAAGGACTTAAGTTAAAAGATTTGCGCATCTACAATTCAAATTAAGTCCTTACACTATTTATAAGATAAGAAGTTAAAGAGATAAGGAGATAAGAAAATGGTTGCGCATCCTCACTAATGATGGGAAATTTTAAGGGTTATATTATGGGGTTTGATGGTTGGTTATGGGTAATGTGGGAAATAGGGCAAAAACACATCAATCTCCATGAAAATTCTTATAAAAATATCATGGGTCTCATGTGAGAAATTTTATGGGAATTTTAAGCTGGGTATAGGGTATACAGTGCGAGTGAAGAACCACTGTTTTAACAAATCTAATTCTTATCAATTGGTAAAGTAGTTTCTATTAGTGTAACCTTGGACTCGAACAGATTTTCAACATGACAATAAAAGGTTAGAAAGATTATGAAATTCTTATCAGGATTTTTTGATATTGCAATGGTATGATGCAATTAATGTAGCTGATATGAACATTTATAAAAGAGCAAGGTTAACTGCTGAACTTAAAAAAATACATTACATGATTTTTAGGTAGTTTTTGATCAACACAGATCTCTCATTTGACTCAGGTAAGCAGTTCTTAAATTCTTTTTGTGCCAATTAAGTTAAATTAAATTTACAAATGCATAATTGATCTAATTAATTTGAATATCTTTCCAGTGACAATGGATACTCCATTAAGCAAGGACAAAGCCCTCGATTTTCTTCAAAACATTCTTCACATTGAAAACCCAATGCAACAAATCTCTCAAAAAACCCGTCTGGAGTTTCTCAATTACTTCATTCACAGCTGGTTTCAAAATGTTCCCTTCCAAAATGTTGAGCAAATTTTTCTATCGAATAAAGAAAACCGTTCTCTTACAGTTGCAGAAATAATACAAACTCAAATGCAAGGCAAGGGAGGAATGTGTATCTACAATGCCATCTTCTGTCATCATATCCTTGCTGCATTGGATTATGATGTGCATTTCTCAATATCAACAGGAATAATCCATCGAGACCATGTAGTAGTAATTGCAAATAGTGTCATGAAACCAGAAGATTCATATTTGGTTGAAGTTGGCTGTGGATGGCCCACATTTCAAGCTATACAACTGGATAATCTAACAACGGATTTGGCTTCTTGCATAGTCTACTTTGATAAATTCTTGGAATACACTTACATTCGCGAAGACGATTTGGTCGTCCGTTATCATCGAAAAGGAGATTTTCTCGTTGCTCCATGCACTGATTACAAGGACGGTTGGAGAAGACAAAGTCATATTGAAATGAGACCTGTGTCAATAGAGTTTTTGTATTCGGATGAAGCTAATATTATAAAAACATTGAAAGATTTAGAAGGAGTTGAAACCAAGATTATGTTGTCACCTATGATTGTAAGTTACCCTGAAGAGCATTTTACTGCTATTGCCAAAGGTTATTTGCAATATGAAGTTGATGGAGAACGGAATAGGAAGCAGATCAATAACAAAGAAGAAATGCTTGAAATTTGTCGCAAGAATTTTCCTATGGTGGATATTGATATTTTGGGACAAGTAGTGGATATGACCAAAGACAAAACTTCAAGTGTAGAATAAGCATAACTTTGCTTAATTATACATACAAAAATTTGTCCATTACATACTAATCATATGGAAATAGATATTGCTATTGCCATAACATAACAATTAATTTGTAATACCATTAATACTGTTAGCTTAGATATTCAGAATATTTAGAATATTTAGTTTGTGTTATTTTTTTGTATTTAAGATAAAAGTTCAATATAAGAATTGTCGCAGAAATGATCAAAAATAAATTACAGATCTAAGAAATAGGTTTTTAGAAATAAGAAATATGTTTTTTCTTTCAAAATGATAAATTAATACCAAATGAGTCAATCAACGTCTACAAAAACCAACTACGAAAAGACAACTTATTTGTTGTTATAATGTGTAATAGATGAAAAAACATGAAGTTAATTTTTATAAAAATAATTTTTCAAAATAATTTCAATTAATAATAGATATTTCTAGTTCTGAAGTATGATAATTCAGCTTTCGATGCCTACAACAAAGTGGTTTCCTGCTGCAACACTATATAATCATCTGTATGGAATGATTCTTCGACAAGCTCTGTGTTGGGTTTTGCCAGAGATACAGCAAATTTTTGGAATAGGATTTATAGTATTGAACACAAGATTGTCTTCTTTTAGATAATGATGTATATTGGAATAATAACTTGTAAATCTTAAAAAGAAAAAGAATTATTTTTGTAAACCCATGATCTTAGACTATTGGAAATTAAAAAGGAAAAGAATGACATTACAGAGAAGAGGTTACTGCACACAGAGAAGTGGGAAAATCCACTTATTCGGATAACATCTTGTAGATAGCAGAGTAAACCCCATAGTTAAAACTTGAATCATGTACATCCATGCAAACAAACCAATATGCACTTTGTCTCAAACCAATATCTTACTGTATATATTTCTAGGATGATTAAGCCATTTTACTTATTAATACAAGATATCCCACATTGGCTGTCTTGGGTATTGATGTTACATTGTGACTGATTATCACTATCGGGTACCATTGATTGGCCAATAACACCATGTGATTAATGACAACCAAGAAAGAGTAGACATCAATCAGAGTCTACATGCAATATACAGCAGCTCAGCGACAGAAGGTTGTGGCAGCCATGGGTGTAATTGTGTTGGAATTGAGGAGTAAGTTTGTTTACCCTATGTAGCCATTAATTCATAAATTGATCATTTTTTGATCTTCTAAAAATCATTTATTGGACAGGTCATCATAATTTTTAATCATAACTGTCCATAATGTAATCAAGTAATGATTAAATGATTAAATATTGATTAAAAAGTAAATCAATATTTAATAATTATTTGGTTAGTTTAAGATCATTTTATAATCATTTGAAGTTCATAAAATGATCATTTTTGGATCATTTTATGCTCATTTAAAAATCAGTTTAAAATCAATTTTATTTTATAAATTCATCATTTTTTTTAATCATGTTTAATAATTTTAAATGTCATAATGGTTAATCCGAATTTTAATCATAAAATTGGCATAAAACAAAAATTAATTTTTAATTAATTCCTATTCATATTTTGATGTTTGTCTACTTAATATAACAATCACTATTTCTGTAATTAGTCGTAATTTTGATTACTGTTATTGTTTATGATTTAAAGGCAAACTAACTTCTGCTGCTAATCAGCATTTTCAATTTCATTATAGATGCAAAAATCTAACAAGTAAGTTGTAATAAGAAAGAAAATTAAATATAAAATTTATTTCTTACTAATTATAAATTAATAATAATTTAATAAGTTGAATTATTATCGAAAATGGCAAAAAGATCAATAATTAAGATCTTAACTAAGTTACATTTTTCTACAATTTTGCTTATGCAGCTGTATGGTAATATTATTAGATTCAGAACAAAACCTAACATTGCTGTTACAGGTATCGTCCTGCATCTAGTGATATTATCATTAGAAATAGAATGATACGTGTTACAGTAATGTTTTGTATTGTTATATCACTAACAGTGACAATAGTAACAGGACAACACCTAACATCATTGCATATCATCCTTTATATTTCAATATAGCAACAGAAGGGCTTGCTTTGCCTTTGATTTGCTATCCACCTCAGAAACTAAATTTTTTTCAATAATTTATAATTTGGTAAATTATAATTTGGTAAAAAATACAAACATTTTAAGTAATAATTTTATTTCAAAAACCTTTCTTAAAAACATTTTTTGATTTGAGCCTATGCTTATTAATTTATTTATTTTAATACAATCTATATGCT
>JAQFZU010001716.1:0-12000 GCA_034696185.1 Henia vesuviana | reverse complement strand
GCGAGACACAGTTACTAAAAATTCCGATTGCATAGATATTGTGGTCTTAGGCAAACTCGATTGACGACTCGGTCCAATCGATTGAATTTATAACTTAATTGAAAGAAGTTACAGTTGCGAGTTT
The DNA here is from genome assembly GCA_034696185.1 of Henia vesuviana. Taxonomy (NCBI): domain Eukaryota; kingdom Metazoa; phylum Arthropoda; class Chilopoda; order Geophilomorpha; family Dignathodontidae; genus Henia; species Henia vesuviana. Next base: position 11,876 of record JAQFZU010001716.1, on the reverse strand, counting down.
AGTGAAATGGTCTGTGACCTATGACAAGCTTAGATTTAGAGGTGATGTCACTTGTTCGCGAGCTTTTTTAAGTTGCTGTATGGAGAAATACTATTATGAAAACAAATCCATGTAATGACTTACATAAGAGAATTTCTTTCGAAAGAAATTTTTATTATCTAAAAAAAAGAAAAACAAAGAAATACCAAAACAATTTAGAAATTTATCATTCTAATCAAAATACTTCACTAAACCTTTAAAAGAATCATAAAATTTTTTCCAAAAATAGTGACAATTCAGTATATAATTGCAATAAAAAAAGTTTAAAAATTAAATTTTACATTTTCAAATTATTCACACTATCACGCTTTTATAAGATGATTTCTAATTAATGACTTTAATTTAATTAGTGTAGTTGACTTTGTAATGGTAACGGTGGTCCTTGTCCTTGGCCAGGTGGAAATGGCATTCCCTGTGGTGTCTCTCCCGGCTTCACACAATGATATTCGTGACAACATTGTGGTTTCGATGGAGGTATCGGACTGCAGTTGCGGAAATCTCCATTTGGTGGGCCTTCGCATTGAGTACGTACGCAAGTAAAATCGGGTGGTGTCGTACAATTACACACTGTGCATGGATCTCGGAGATCGAGAGTTGCTCCTAATGGGAAATATCTTTCGCCGAAATGACATCCACCTTCGATTTCTTTGTCGTCAGCATCATCTTCGGGCGGGGCTGCAAAGAAATTAAAAATTTAATTTAATGTTTGATTGATTTATCTTTTTATATTTATAATATATTTCTAATTTTTTTCTAATTTTTTTTAACTTACGACAAATCCAATCGATGGAACAGCAACGAGATTTCATGTATATGGGAACACAACCACGTTTCATTTTCAAGTTATTGCCTGGGAAACTGCATTCAACTTTTTTGCACGAGGGACTATCAGGACCATTAAAGCCTTTCTTGCAAATGCAAGTCAAGCAAGGATGGTCTTTCAGTTCAATAATTTGGTCTTCAACGTATGTCTTATCTTCCCACTTGCACGTGGTGGCGTCAGCTGAAAGAAAAATAAATGACTTGATTAATTTATGGGTGAGTGAAAAGCAACGTATAATTTACAAGTGCAATGTCGAGTTAACAGTGCATAAAGAGTTAAGGTAAACTTTTAAGTTTTTATTAGTTCTGCATTTAGTAAGATAAGTGACCTGGAGAAAAGTAGAATAGTTAAGGTCACTTTTATGGAAAATATAATTAAATTTAAAACATAAAAGAAACTATAGAAATTTTATTTTTCACTTACGAATTTCTTCCACCGATTTCTTTCCGACCGGTACTGAAAGGATTTAACCAAAGTTAAATTTCAAATTGGTAATTATACAATTGAATGGCTCTACTTACAGCAATATTGGTTCTTTGGGCAACATTCGGAGTGAACGAAGAGAGGAATGCAGTTGGGTAAATTGGCTTCGGTGAAACATTCGGAAATGGTACAACTGGTAATGCCTTTGGCCGCGCATCTGCATTTGTGACAAGGGTTTGTCGTATTGATTACTTCGCCTTGTTTGTATGTTTTTCCTTTAAACTGGCACCCGTCTTTATCAATAAATGTAATTTACGGTATATTAAACAACACGCAAACAATTACTCGTCTGCAAGTTTATATTACCTTCACCGCTGTACTCTTCAAAGTCAGCTAAAAGACAATAAAAGAAACATTTATTTCGATTCGCTGCATTTTTATTCTTTCCAATTACTTACTGCAATTGAAAGCCACTGGGCAACATATCCCGTCTTTGTATATTGGTTTACATCCTTTAGCTTCGTAATGGTTCCACAAGGCCCATGGACAATTGTTTTTATTGCAATTTTCGCTTTTGTCTGCTGCAATTAATAAGATTCTATGATATTCTGATTTATTAATTTCTTTGTATTATGTACCTTTTGTTTCCTCAGCTGCAACTGCAATAAAAAAAAAGTTTTTTTAAAATAAAATTGCGAAATTCTTTATAAAAACTACAATAAAAATTTAACGACATTTTTCAATCGTAGCAAATTTTAAAGTCCAATAAATGACATGGGACATGGGTTTTAATGTCACCAACAGCACAATCAGGATATATGTCAGGACCCTCCCAGAATGATTATCACGAGTATTGGATAAAGATTTATGTGGTGTGATAAGAAAACGACTATTGAGGTTGATCGATGATGTTAGTACTACACATCATAAACAACGTAAAAAGTCACAAACCGCAGTTAGTTTAGATGTTGATCTATTTAATTGTACATAAATTGCCGATTAGCGGCCTCTGTGATATTTATTAGTTTAATTACTAATTAAAAGCTTAAGGGCAGGACACGATTTATCTTCCTAAAAGAGGATAGGTATATGCCCCTGTTGACCTCAAGTGGAAATTCCCGGAATCTTAAGGGTGAGTCGTTAAAATATAGGTCATGGTTTCTTTGTTTTTAGTGGATCTATTAAATTATCATCGGATCAAGGGTGATAAACACATAATTAATTAAAGTCGACATTAATGTAGCGTTAAATGGAATTGGATGAAGCTCTTCATCAACTATCTCGGCCCGGCGGAGTAATAAATATATTACTTTGATGGTTATTACTATTATTAATTTGTAGTTGAAAATATGTATAAAATATTTTCATTTATTTACGAAACTCGTTTTTAAGATGGTAGATCTAAATATAGTTATTGAATTCTTGGAGCGTAACACAATTGTCTCTTGTTACATAAGGTTGTTGCACCTTTGACCCAGCAACCAAGTCATGCTGGTACCTCTTTGCAGGAGGCTATTCAAAGGTTACTAACTTATAATGGTCTTCATAACTAGTTAAACCAGCAGCAGCTGTGCAGGTTTTAAATTTAAAATATTTTTTTAATTCCTAATTTTGCTTTACCATTACATAATATAATTAAATCACTGCAATAGAAATAATAAAATTAAAAATATAAAAATATTATTTCAGACAAAATTAATTTAAAAATAAAATCTATTGACGTTTTTTAGCTGGTATAAATAATTTGTTTGTATATACCGAGCGCATCTATATAAAATATAATAAATAAATACTTACAAGATGAGCCGAGGAACAAGAGAATTGCAAGAGAACCAAAGTGAATTAAATTCATGGTGGATTATTCTTTGAAAAATGGTTTGTCCTCTCCTTTATATCCCTGGCCTCGGTTGAGAACAAGGCCATTGGCTCGGAACTTTTTGCCTTCAGCAAAAATCTACCGGTGCTGGTAAATTGATACTCCAACATTAACGAATCACTTCCACGAAGACGGAATTCGGTTGTCTTAATTTATTATGTTGTTTAATTAGAATTTTTAAAAATACCAGAAATTAATGAAAGTTAATGCATAAAAATAATTTTACTTTTATTTTATTTTTTTTCTTAAACATTCCTTAACCATTGCATAAACAACAAGCAATTTTGAGATTTACTTTTAATTAGGGTAATTTGTATTAAATTTCTACCAATCCTTTAAATTTTTAATTCTTAATAATCTTGCCAGTTTGTTTTGCACAATTTGGCTGTTGCTCAAACTTTCAGCATTGACATGACTTTCAAATTTTTTTAATATTTTTAATTCATTTGAATGTTACCTAGAAAAGATTTTTCTTCAGTGAATTCTAAGAGTTATTAGTTGTAGGTCAGTGCGCACACCTACCATTAACTTTATTGCATACAAAAAAAATTGACCAACCAAAACCATTATTCATAATAAGAGAACAATGACTAACAAATTTCAAAATGGAATAAACAATTTATAAAATGAGTCACTGTAAGGTCCTTTGCAGAGAAAGACGAATCATTCTCATTTGGTTCAAGCAGTTGTCAACATCGACCTTATTTTCTTTTGCAGCCGATAAAAAAACTTATTAAAATACAGCTGAATAATATGGTATTAAATATTCAAATGATGCAAGATTAAAAGGAAATGTGAAAAATAGTCTTGACCTTGTAATTAAAACAATTCATTTCACTGCATGAAAATAATCTTTTGTAAAAATATAAAAAAAACAAAAACAACATTGTAAATATGAATTTTTTTAAAATAAAAAAAAAACTCAATTAATATTCGTAAACAATTTTATTATGTCATAAAAGGGCAAAACAGAAGTTTGAAGTATGACGGTCAAGGAACTTGATTGTAAGAACTAAAAGAAAAGCTTAATGGAGCAGATTCAAGGAAGAATTTCCCCATTGCAAAATTCAATGAGATGTTGCAACTGATCCTTGGAATAATAATAAAATCTTGAAAAAACAAAAAAAACATTTCAAGTAAAATATTTTGTAAAATTACCCTCTTGTAAACCAACTATATTTAGTTATAAGATTTACTGCCTAAAAAATTAGATAATAAATCTGAGAAACAAAATTGATGTCGTGAATCTTCCTTAAAAAAATAAAGGAAGAAAAAGCAAAGAAAAGAAAGAAAACACTCTCAGCATGAGGAAGATCCAAAAGCATAAATTTACTGATATAAGTAGATTTAAGTGTTGTTGATCATCTAATACCTACTTCCTCTATATCCAACATAATACTTAACAATTGTGAATAATAATAAAAACATTTCTATTGATATTTCAATCAAATAGAGCTTGGATAAATTTTCTTTAAGTAAAAATGGATCAATGATTCCCTACTCTCTTTTTTCTGCTGTACTTGTTATTTGGTGGTAACACCCAAAGAAACAACAATATCATTTTCATTCATTGTCTATTGCATTAAGTTTTGATTTTCGAGTATAAAAAAATTTATTTAGGTTTTGAAATTGGTTTTTATTGACAAAATCTTTGTAATTATTACATTAAAAAATAACATTGCAATTAAAATGATTTCCAAGACATTGATCAGAAAAAAATGACACAGTTGATTATATCTTCTAAAAAGCAATTATTTTCTTTTATTTTTAATAATTTACATGTTCTATAAAACAGGAGTTTTTACGTATACCCTGATGATTTGCTCGAACTTAAAACATAGAAATATGTTTAAGTGGTAAATCAAAGTGGACGCCATTATTAGAATATTATCACATTTTTTTTAGTAATAACAATCCTTAGCTCTAATTTAATGTCTGAAGAAAGACTTTGAAAGAGCAACTAATTCTAAAACTTAAAATATAATTCTAAATATCAAAACACACATAAATTTCAATAATTTCATATAAAAATCTAATTGTTTTACAAGTTTTTCGTTATAAAACAGTAGTATGAAAATGATCAAAATTTAAGAAATATATATATTATATAAATCATTTCATCAATAATACTAATATAAAATTGTTCAAAATTCCATTTATTAAAATTTGATGACACACAAAAAGCCTTTCTATATCTAATTTCGTCTTTACATTCCACTAATGCAATAAACTCAAAAACAAAAATTAGGGCATTGTTATAAATTTTCTTATTGTTAACAACAAATTGTAAATAAATTTTTACTAAGATTTTAGTCCAAAACTGGACCAAATGTAAATTTAAAGTAAACAAAATCATTTGCAGAGTTCATTTACAGTTGATTATCCATTTATTTTTCTGGGTTGAGTTTTTCAAAATGATTAAACTCTCAGTTAAGAACCAAACCTGTTGGCCCTAAATCCACAATGCTAAACAATATTAAATTTCTCATTTCCATTTAAAAAAAAAACTTATAGCAAAAGCAAAAACAAAAAATACAAAAGCGATTAAAGCGCAGTTGTGATTTCGTCTATAACGGGAATGTTACAAGGATTTTTATGTAACAATTTCCACGCATTGAAATTAGCAGACGAGCTATCTTTGGGTGAATTATTGCTCGATTTCTTTTCAGCCACGGTATTCTTAAGCTCTTCGTTGTCATTCGGCGGTAAATACGGATCGTCGGAATTTCCCATTGTGCTCATACGTTGAAATTTGCTGAGCGATTTGCGTCGTTTGTTCCTATCGATGATGGAATCGATTTCTCGTGTTTTAATAAGATTATTTTCGTATTCGCTCAACATTAAATAATGTTCGACTTGATCGCACGAAGTCATGCAATCGGCGAGATATTGATCATAGTCATCGAACATGTTGTCGCCCAACTCGGCAATACCTTCTTCAGAAATACAAGTTAATTCGGGATGTTTGAGGTCGTTCACTGAATAACAACGCGAATGTAGTCCAGAAACAGCATTCAATTGATCGTCCAACTCCGGTAAATTTGAAGTGTCTTTCAAATGGCTGTGAACACATGTCGGATGGAAGCATTTTTGGTGATTTAAAACCCTCGAATCGTATTTACTGCGACGGAGTTTGTGAATTTGTCTTTTATGTACATCAACTAGTAATAAGACGATACTGCTAGTTAAAACACAAGCCGAAGAGAAATAATAACCAGAACGGTTCCCCAAACTCGATGAATTCATATATCCTAATAAAATTAAATTTTTTTTAAAAATTATTATTTTTATATTTTTTAAACTAATTTTTACCTGTTATGGGAGCTCCAAATGCCATGGGAATGGATTGCGCCCATTGAATGAAACTCCAAGCCAAAGCAAAATTATGAGCTCGAACTTTTTCGTACATAAACATCTTTAACGTATAATTATAACTCCCGCAAAACAAACCGTAGATCCAAGCGAAAAAAATATATCCGTGATAGCCATGAACGGCCGTAAAAGCGACTGTGGCTGCTGCCACCATAAATGTCGAAGCTTGGCATAAATATTGTCTCGCTATGCGGCACTCGGAACTATTACGAATGATTATGAATCCGAATGTTCCACAACCGAGAGCGAAAGCGATTCCAAGGAAGACTTGAATGACAAGAACGGATTCAGTTGACAGGCCATCTTGTTTTGCTTCGTAAGCCTAAAAAAATAATAAAAATAAAATATAATTTTTTTTTAAAAAGTATAATATAAATAAAATTACGAGGAAGACAATAGGAGTGCTGATGCCGAAAGCGCCAACAGCAGCCGAGGTTAAGACAATTTGAAAGGTTCTCGATTTCAATGTTTTAAAATCAAAAAATTGTTGTTTATCTTCCGTTTTCGTCTTCTTTTCCTTCATCTTTCGTTTCTGGTTCTTTAAATGCAAAATAGCTCGTCTTTGCGGGTGATAAAGACTGGCCGATCTGTAGAAAACTCCGAGGAAGAACGATATAAACACTAAACCCGTAAATGCTTGTAAACCCAATCTCCAACCGACAGCTCTGTTTTAAAATACAAAACATTAATTTTAAAATTATTATAAATTTAGAAATTACTTACTGAATCGATTGATGAATAAGTAAAGATGTGATGGCAATACCCAAACCACTCGAACCGACCACGACTATTTCGACCATTTCTCTTTTGCGTTTGAAATATTGACCGACCATTAGATTTGAAGTGTCTCGCACGATTCCAACGCCGATTCCAGTCATGATTCCGAAACTAAAAAAAAGCTGATGGAATTGCGATGCAAATGATGTGAAAAGGCACCCAAGAGCTGTCGTCAGCCCACCCAGAACGGCTGTCAAACGAGTACTTTTCCGCCGGCACATGGCCACTACGACCGGGGTCAATACCATCGATAAAGCCGATGAAAGTGCGCCGAGCCAGACTAAAATTAAAAAATAATTAGTTAATATATTTCTATAAACTATAAATTTAATTTCCACTTGCTCTAAGCGCTGTGACAAATTGATTAAATGCGGAAAAAAATCGAAATTGGATAAAGTAATGACATTTTCTCTTAAGAAGGAATTACTCAACCGCTAAATCTCTATATTACCAGAAAACTGTTAGCAGAGATCGAATATGGCGTAACGCATTAGCCACGTTTCATTCAACTCATGATAGCTTTGGACAGATTCGAAAGAAAATGAAATAACAAAAAAAATGAAAAGAAAATTGCTTCGCCACTCGTGTTGCTATACAATAAGCCATCAACAGCAACACCGAAAAAAAATACTCAATTCGATCAAAACTAAAATAAATAAAAAAAAATACATAAAACAAAGAAAAAAACATCAATTTCAATATTTTGACAAAATTTGAATCGATTTGGCAGGAATAAATTTGAAACTTGAAAAAATTTAAATCAGTTGAATAATGAAAGGCACTTACAAAACCCTTACGTGGTTACTTAATTCCATTTAAAAAAAAAGAAAAAAAAAAGTAGACAATCAAATTAAAGCAATTCGAAATGACTCGCGGTTTCCCATTCAAAAGCTTTTCCAATACCGAAAATCCAATGTCAGCAAATTGATTCAACTCTTTAAACCCTCTTTCATTCCCAATCCCAGAAAAAAAAAATTTAAATTATAAAACTGAAAATATAAATTTTTTGTTTTATTTTTTTAATATCCCATTATTTATGGGTGCAAAGCGAACCTCGACTGAGTGCAATTGTGTTTTTGACAAAGTACGTATTGATTAGTGCTTGGGTTTGGTATAAAAATGCTCAGTCCTGCTCGAGTGTAGTCACACTTCGAGAAGCTAATGGCTTATGCCTCAGTGAAGCTAAAAGAGAGAGAGAATTGGATTTAGGAGAGGGTCTGAAGATTTTTTTTTTCTTTCTTATATTTTTGTCTATATGAGTTTTACTTCTCAACTGTCTGAGATTTCATTTATATTCAGCTCGCGTTTGCTTTTAATTTAACTTGAATTTTAAATGAAGATTATTCAAGAGTCGTTAAAAGCAGACTTGTTTAATGATTAGAATACTTTGAAAGCCACTTAATGTTATTATGGAATTCTTTTGCTTTTTAAAATTCTAGGATTTTTTTTTTTTGTAAAATTTCGGTAGATTAAATTTAACGGAAAAAAAATTGAAATTTAAAAAAAATTTTCTGCTCGTTTTGATTTGATTTACGGTGACTCGATAAATTAAGATTAAGAAAAAAATGACAAAGAATTTAACCATTTAAAATTGTTTTCAAACGTATAATTATATTTTAATTTATAATTGCAATAAAACCATTATGACCGATCAAAGAAAATCCAACTTAAAGCCAAATAAATAACTAAAATAGTAGCCCACTAAACAAACTAAAAAACAAAACCCGAATAAAAACAGTCGTTAATGAGTGTTATATTTAAAGTTATGTACACTAACAAAACCACCAACGAACTCGTCTTCCATACATCGCCTGGCCTACAGCCATAACTCTTAAAAGTCTATTACAACAGTCAACTATACCATAAATTATATTCAAATTTCAACTTCTATTTCTCTTTTACTATTTCCTAATTAAACACAAATGACAAGTAATTCAAACACTAAATTCAACACATAATTTTTCACTTTAATGTCCTCTTTTAACAAATTTAAAAAACCAAAACTCATGTCAACGTACATTTCCATTCTATTTAAAGCATTGAACTATTTTATCCCAGAATTCAATTAAGTAATGCATTTTGCAAGTAAAATAAAATATCTCAACCGTTAATAACTATAATTTAGTATAGTAAAAAAAGAAATATTAGTGAGCAAAAGCCATTACTTTACTCGCTAATGAATCAATTAAGGCTGAAAAATGCTTATCAGTGTGCACACATCAGTCAAGAAAACACATGCAGTAACTTAAGAAAAAGTAGGTGAATGACAGGGAAAAGGGGAGTTCATCAGGGCGGTGCCCCCTCTTCAGAGGGCAAAGGCACCATTTTCAAAAATCCCAATCTCAAATATTACACATCACAAACTGATCCAACAACCCAAATCCTAATTATTTACTTCTACAAACTCCAAAATAAAATTTTGTCATCTTTTAATTTTTTCTTCATATTTTGGTTGCAGTTGAGTGACAAGGAAATTAAGTAGAATCATCAATCATCCCACGATTGAATATTCAATAAAAAAATATACCAAAAATAAGAATGAAAAAAAAATCTCATTTTATTTCGCTCAATCAAACCCAATTTAATAAATTGTAAATTTCTTGTTGTATTAACCAATTTGACAAACACCTGTATTAATGGAAGTAATTGTTGCTTAAGATCCCCATTAATAACCTAAAAGCCGAGTTAAAAAAAAATGAGTCGCAGCTTCTAGTGCAAAATAAATAGGCTCACAAAGTGATCATTGCACAATCCCATCAGTTGTGTCCCATTTGATAAAGTAGCCTATCAATCACTAATCTAATGGTTCTCGCCTAAGTCACATACACGCACGTTATTTTTCCCTGTAAATCCCTATATCAAACAACATAACATTTAAATAAAATATTATAAAATAAAATTCATTTAGTCATTTGATAAAAACATTTTTAAAACCATGATTAAAATACATTTATGTATTTATTCATTTCGCTCGTCACGATCCGGGTGCCTGTGACCCGTGCAATAAGAAACAATATAAAGACCAGTGGCCGACGGCCAAAACGAGGAAAAATAACAATTTCCCTTCCTTTGTAAACCAATATTGAAAAGATTTGTTGTAGTTGCAGCTCACCGTAACTAAAAGTTCCATATTTGATGAGGTAATCGATCAATCGCGTGTCAAATATATCATTTCAATCGGTTATACTCAAAACCAATTTTTCCTCAACGTAATAACAACTTTTCTTATTAGAAATTGTATAATAATTTTCCACAAATTACACGGTATCTTTGATGTACATTATATTAGCGTGACTCTCGGCGCTAACCCTCGAATCAATTGTGACCTGAGATTATATGGCGTGACGTTAAGGAGAGAGAAAAAGCAGTAAAAACTTATCGTAAACCTTATTTTCAAAGCCATAAACTAAATAATAATTTATATAATTACAAATAATATTTTAACAATTGCAATTGAAGATTTTGTTTACTTGTTTTGTTATTTGTTTTGTAGAAAAACAAGCAAAATAAAGATTTCACTTTGTTATTTTAATCGAGCCATTTAATGTTATTCGAGGCATTTAAAGTCTTTGTTGACTGTCGGTTTTAACGCTGCTTTTTGACTCTCGACGACCTCACTTGCCACGTTTTTAATGAAATGGATGAGTTTGCGCACATGTACAGGTCATTACTGCTGTTTTAAGTCATCAAACATTCCTAACTTCCTTCGTAACGAGACACAAACCGAGTGCGTAACGGCCTTTTAATTACATGAAGAGAAGAGATAAGAATAGAAGATAAAAGGGCTAAAGACATTGATCTGTTTTGCTAAACTTTCAATTATTTTTCACTTAAAGTTGATATTTTTTAAAGAATTTTATTTTTATACTATTTTAACTTATGTTTCGAGTGTTTATTGTATTTCTAAGTGATTCGAATCATTGATTTTTTTTTACGTGTTTTGTTATATTGGACGGGCAAAAGCAACGACCAAGTGCAACGATAGAGCGAAATTTATGAGATTTGTGTTTATCCCAAAAACCTTCGATGGTAGGAAAAAATGAGACTTGTAAATAGAGAAAACATCTCATGAAAACTCGTACAGCTGAGAAACGAATGTATCAAAATTTTGGTTGGATAAAAGCCAAATTGCGCGTTATGTACTGAATGAAAAACGGAGATTACCTCATTTCTATCTTTTTATCTTTTAAAAACTCAGTTTAAATATTCGAATAATGCGTAAACTTAGTTTTAAATAAGTTTTTAAATTTTTTTCCACATTTCCGACTGTCACTCGTAAGATTGAAAAGGTTTTTGCACTCTGGGAAAATGGTGAAAAACTGTCGGAAGTGAGGGGAAAGAGTTTGGAAGAGTGACCAGTCCATAGAACGGAAATTTCTTTCACAAATAACTGCGGTGGACTGGGATTTGCGCCCAATCGTCGCAAACTTTGTTAGATTGAGCCGACGGCCGTAAAAAAACGATAGTAAAATGCTATGATGTCGTAAAATATCGAGTCGACGGATTGTTTAATCAATGGATTTCTAAGAACAGATGGTGTTTAAAATTAAATAATTTATTTTAGTT
>JAQFZU010001715.1:0-12001 GCA_034696185.1 Henia vesuviana | reverse complement strand
AAAGAGTTTAAAAGTTAGAAAATGAACGACCTTGATCCCAGTGTTCAAGGTCAAATCTGAGATCACCATTAATTTCAACATGGCCTAAGAAATAGTCTTCTCTTCTGAAATATTGGTGGGGATACAGACTTTTCTTCCATCCTGTATATATATATACTCGTGTATATGATATGTATATGATTTTGGTTTTTGGTTTTTGGGTAGATTGCTGTTTGTTGAAATATTTAAATAAAGTTTATGGTTTTTGGAGTTTTCTTGGACAGGGTGGGGTGGGAGCATGTTGAGTATTGGATAGATTTTGTCCAAGATTGCATATAAATGAAGTGATTCTCACTATTACTACTGTGAGTTACACTCTCTGCTGAGTGTGTCACCTAAGGGTGATTAACATCACTAGTCATGTTATGACTGAAGCATATTGCTAGGTGATTGATGATGTCACAAACTAACAACATTCTCTCATGTCCTTGACTTGGCTTAATGTTGTGTCAAGTCTGCCTTTACATTTTCTGATGAAATAAACATTGTGTTGCCATACCTTGGATTGAATTCACTGCATATTTATTAACCAGAACAATATCGTCGTTAATTCGTTCTAAACAGTGGGGAGGATGCTCCGACCGTGGTCTGACCAATGCCGAGTTTCTCGACAACAGCCGCGGCGGATGTCTAGCCCCTATCTCTACCGTAAGTTCAACTACAGACTCCTTCACATTACCAATAAGTACAAGGATTTCTTATATAGTGTTTTGACGCGTAACACTACTCGGATGGTGCGAGAAACTCAAAACACTTGTGGAAAATGTTAAAAATCGAATTACATTTGTTTAAAAAATAACAGCATTAACTATAAAAAAAAAATTAAAAAACAACAAGAACAATTAATAATCAATACATTTCGATCAAGGTTGATTGCTGCAACTGTTGAGAGAGGGCACGCATGTTGCGTTGTTTCAGGGTCAATGGTGATCGAGGGTGAGTGTCGGGTAGGAATGCGTGAGACCGTTTGTGGCATGGAAATAGCGCACGTTCCCATCGAAAAACATGCGCATGAACAATGGCAACTTTTCGAGATTGGTGTGGGAGTAATGAACTGTACATGCAGTGAACATACCGATAGGCAGGAAAAACAAGACAGACTTTATTCAATGTAGAATAAACTGACAGCTGAACATATGTCAACACAACTGTTGCTAACAACACCACACAGTCTAGCAACAGTAACAACTTAATCACTATATGTGATAATCGCCAACAGGAGGCACACCACCCAGGGAATGTTACATATTACAGCACAATAATAAAGCCACTCTAGGACATACAATCCTAACAAGCTCCCCCTCTGTTCAAGAAAACCCCCATGTTTATTGAAAAAACCCCAGATACAAAATTCAACACACAATGTACAATTGTCATTAATCCTGATATCCAGAGAAAAAAAAACAAAAAACAATTAAAAATAATAAAACTTATACAAATTATTAATAACAAACTGTATAATAATAAAAGTGAAAAACATGAAAAATTCCCATAGTTGTCAATAACAACCAAGAAACACTTCATAAACAAATCATAAAATCAACATACATAATGTAAATAACTACCTAATTTCGAACGTAACAACGTAAACATATCTGCAATATTGCATTATTGCAAGATTGACCGCTCTGTACAAAGTCTTGTGCAAATATTTCAAAATAGACAGCAAATATTCGAACTGCAAATCAGTTGGATATGATGAAAACTGCACAGGTGATCACTGCAAATGCAAACGCAATGTCCGGCCTCATCTGGCCAGCCACAAATAGCAGAGCTCCCAACAGCTCTTGAAATGGTTTTGACATCGTCAATTCAAGCAAGAGATTCAGTTTATGTGCAGTCCCTACGTCCATCGAGGCATAAACTGGCACCACACTGTCGGGAATGAATTTGTCCAACAACGTTTGAATGTATTTTCTCTGATGCAAAATGACTCCAATTGATGTAGGCTTGAACTCCACACCCAGAAATTTCGGTATTTGACCAAGCCTAACAATGTCGAATTTCCTGAAATATCCTGCAAAACCTAAGAAAGATCTTAAGTGCTTCCAAGAAGTTAAATGATTATAATTATCAATTGATTTCACTTTACGTGGATCAGGTCTTTTACCTTTCTCTGAGACAATATATCCAAGAAATGTAATTTTAAGAACCAAAAAATGACAGTGAGAAAATTCAATTTTGAACCCATAAGCTCTAATCATTCGAAGTAAGAACTCAAGAGCCCGTAAATGTCCTTCAGCCGTGTAAGTGTGAGTTGCTATGTTATGCTCAGTCCATCTCAAGTAGCCATCTATCAATATTATAAAGTAGCGATTTCCTCCCCTACTCGTTTCAGGACTAAGGCCCCACAGGACCAGGGAGAACCCTGCAATGCCATGCGGCAAGAAGATACCACGGCAAAAACCAAAATGAAACAAAACAAAAAAAACAAATGAAATGAAAAACCAGGACCCCAGTACCCAACATCGGCAAGAAAAAAGAAAAAGTAAGAATTAGGAAAGTAGAAGAAAAAGATTACCAGAAGCCCTATTTAGTTCTACAACCAAAAAGCCCCTTGATGGTGTATTAACAGGATAATCAAGCGAAAAACAGTGCAACCACAACGGGGAACAAAAAGAAACCTCCACGATTACCAACCCCGCCAACGCCAAAGACATTACGGCCAATGCTATTAAACATCATCTGTTCATTTTGAACCATTGATTATGGCAGTAAAGCAACGTACTATAATTCTTCGTGTTCAACAATTTATTGCATTGAAGACTGAAATTCCAATCGATGTTCAAATCTTATTATTCGACCAAATATTGCTAGATCCTGTCCACATGCTTGAGTATTACAATATTCAACACAACGATGCGATATGGGTCAATGTCGAGTTGGCTCCAGACCCAGACAAAAATGCGCCTCAAGAACCAGAACCAGATCCTGATCAATACTCAGATCCACCTGTGGAAAATATTGTTACGTGGCAAGATTGAAAATGGAATATTAATGCCATATATCGACAATAGATGGCGTTATAAACGAAGAATCCTGAATTGAAAATAATAGACTATTCCGAATGTGATAATTGAGCCACTATCGAGAGTTTAATCAGACTCGACCGGACATTCATAGTGCATAGTTGTTGAATACTCTGATGTTTGAATTTAATTATGATTTGTGTTTGAGCTTTAATAACTTAAGGTTTGTGAATTATTTGTAAAGTGTATTAACCCATGAACAAACTCAATCAACCGAAAATTGCTACCCGTTTGTGGTCGGCGGTTGCCGGTTAAATCAATTATTATTTTCGAATTAAAAAGCTACAAAACGAAGACATCGAACTAACCAAATCTTTATTATTTTGTAATTCCGTCTGAATTAATTACTAGCTCCGGCCGGGCTAAATTATTGTGATTTGATTATTTGAATTGTTTAATTTGTTTAAATAAAAATGCATTACTGAGGACGTGTAATAATCTAAAAAATGCAAGCACGAATGTCAAGAGTCTAATAGGTTAAATAAAAATGTTTAATGTTATGATTCAAAATAGAAAATCAATTGCTTATTTTATTCCCTGAATTTGGAGTTTTTGCAAGGTTTAAATGTATGAGCTACATCTCTATAAAAAGATCCCTAAAGGTTACGTGAACCAAAAATACACGTAACAATATTAGACCACCAATTTACAATAATCGACATTCGACCAACTCAAATCAGCAAGACCAGCAACAATCACAATCAAATCGCCATCAATGTCGAAATCATGCAACCGACCAAGTTGTTCCAACACAATACTAGTCATCACATCAACAACAGTCACTTCTGAGTTCAAACATCCCCAATCTGAAGCAAGAACTACAATGCAAGTTTGCAGATTGGGCTCCACACCTTCCAGCCATAAAATCCAGATTAAATAAACTTTCAAAAAATAACGTAGAAAAATTCGGAATTAATTCCTGGAATATAGTAATCCTGGTGGAATATATAAGTCCTGGTGGACTCCGATGGGATCGATGGGCAATGTGAAAGTTTGATGGAAAGTGGGAAGCTGGTGATAGATTTTTGGTAGAAGCAAAGAGCTGCTAGTCGAGCTGAGGCGACACCCCAAGAATGTTTAGAGCAAGCAATTCCAAACATGTTTGTTAAAGAAGCCAAGAAATGGTTTGAAAGACAGACCTTTGAAGATTGGGACGATTTCGTCGACCAATTCATCCGACGGTTTGGAGGGAAACCCAGTGACATGAAGAAGCGTGCCAGTCAATTAAAGCAAATTCCTGATGAGAATCTACATAATTATGCAGATAAAACTCGTGCTTTATTTCAGGGTTTGAGTACGAACACCAGTGATGCAAATCGAGATCTAAGATTTTGCCAGGGTATGAATGCATACTCAGAACAATTGACTAAAATAAATGCACCAAATAATGAATCATTCAAATCCTTATGTGACTTTCTTACTCGAAATTACGAGGAAGTCCGAGCACAATATTACTCAAGGCTCAATAAAAAAAGCTAGAGACACATACATCGCTCCAAGAAGCTTTTCTAAAGCTGTATACAAAATCTGAAGGAGTGTTACATCCGCCTTTGTACCTCCAAATAGAGCTAGTACTAGCTTCATTAAGAAAAGAAAAAAAAAACTAAATCATCACTACCCAGTAATAAATACAAAGTTCTGAAAGAAGTGGGCACTACTGCATTGGCAGCAGAAGTAGCCGAAATTGAAGAGGACGACTCGCCAGTGGAAGAAAGTACGGAAGAGAAGCCTGTGGTACTTACCCCGAAAGAATCCAAGAGTGATTTTTGACAAGGATTTAGAAGTCTGGCCCGTTCATTTTCAAGATGAAGATGCCGAAACCTATACTCATTCGGCTTTCGTCGCGGCTAGAGTTCCTGGTTTCCGATCAGACAATAAAAAGACTGGTCGATCCATAAAGCAAATCCCAAAAAAGTGGTAAGATCGAAAGACCGATGGGAAAACTGGTGCCAATGTGAACAAACCATTCACAAGACCGATTGAGAAGAAATATGCAGCTGATAAAACAGTATGTTTTTGCTGTGGAAAGGATGGCCATTGGACGAGGGAGTGCCCCGACAAATTAAAAGATCCCAACATTCGTATGTGAGCGTAGGAGTCCAAAGTAGCGAGTTTGGTAACAACTGTGGATAAGTCTGTCGCTGATCAGACTAAAAGAGAGACAGAAGTTACTGCATTGTTAACCAAATTAACTGATCAGATCACAAAAAACGTGAAACTGCAGTAGAAGAGCCAACAGAGGGACCTTCTACTGCAAAGATCTCGAAACCAGATCATAAATTACCAACTGTTGAGGAAACAATGGCAATTTCTCTAAAACCGACCATTGCGTTCACGCAAATTTCCGAAATTGTCTAAAACAATTATTCAAGTGATAATGTACTACCACAATTGACAATCGTGGCGTTTAAAAAATTCTGACTCAATTAGTTGCGTTATCGCCACTGCCAAAATGTCGGTTTCATTGAATGCAATGCAATGAGCAAATTGCCAAGCTGGCTGAATATGGAGTGGAATTTGCTGGAATTTGTTTGCATTTCTAAAACGATAGCGCCTAATACTTGGTTTCTTTTTATTTGTTTTTCAATTGCCTTCTACTGGCAGCTGTATTAGGACATTGTGAAACAGTTTGTCTGTAGCAAAAAATCCAGTAAATTGGGATTAAGATGTGAAATTAAAAAGAATTTATTTGTTTATTAGTCTTGTTTTTATTATTTTAATATTTTTCTTTTATACATTTATACTATGCTGTGCTGCCAAAAATACCACACGAACACACGTGGTTTACACTTACAGTGTCGAAAGAACAAAAAAAATGGACTTGCTTTCTTATAGTAAATAAAAAACAAGTAAAGAATTAGTAGTTGAAATTTCAAGGTTCAGAAATCAACACATGACTAAGCTTTATTCAGGCACAACAACTTCTCTATCACACATTTTGTTGATTACTGTATCTCTGTGAATTTATTTTGTAGAAATTGCAAGTTGCCAAATGATAAGGGTTACTTATAATTGCAAATATTACTCTAATGGTTGCAGCCATCAGCTTTGAAATTGACAGTTGAGCTGCTCTGACTAGTTCATTAGCTGCAAATACAGGTGAATCAGCTAGAGTTGGTAGCTTAATGCTTGTACATGTCATTTGAACAGTTGTAAATGCCAGCTGCACAACGACATTGTTATATCGTGTGGAAATGTCATTAGGACAGTGCTTGTGACTCTCAGCTTGCATATTAAACATTCAACTACCCATTTATGTTAGGTTGAATCAGAAGTTTGAGAATTTTAGCTCACTCATCGCAAATGTAAGCTTCACTGCACAGTCTTGAGATAACGCATTATTTTAAAGCTTTGCATTTTGTTTCACTGATTAGCAGTATTAGCTCAGTTGAGCTGCTCTGACTAGCTCATTAGCTGTGAATATAGGTGGTAGGTAGGTAGGTATTTGGCTTTATGTCGCCAGCGGCTACAACAACCATACGCGACATGTCACAATCATAAGAAAGAAAGAAAAAGTATCATTTAACAGTTAAAAATAGATTTGTGAATGTAGGTGAATCAGCTAGAGTTGGTAGCCTAATGCTTATGTATGTCATTTAAATCAGAAGTTTTGAAATTTTAGCTCACTCATTGCAAGTTTTAGCTTCACTGCACAGTCTTGAGATAACACATTATTTTAAAGCTTTCCATTTCGTTTCACTAATTAGCGGTTTTAGTGAAAAAACCAATGAGACTGGTAAATTAGGGGATTAAAATGTGAAATTAAATGCATTTCTTATTTGTTTATTACTCATATTTCGGTTATTCTAATATTTTTGGTTTTTATATTTATACTGTTTTATTACACATTTTGTTAATTACTGTATCAATTTGTGTGAAAGTATTTTGCAGAAATTGCAAGTTGCCAAATAATAAGGGTTACTTATAACTGCAATTTTACTCTAATAGCTGTGGCCATCAGCTTTGAAATTGACAGTTGAGCTGCTCTGACTAGCTCATTAGCTGCAAATGAAGGTAGATCAGCTAGAGTTGGTAGCTTAATGCTTGTACATGTCATTTGAATCAGATGTTTAATGACAATTTTAACATTTTGGCTTTACAATGATCTACATCTTAAATATTTATTCAGCTTTATATTTATTTAATTTCCAATGGTTGCCACACTTGCATTGTTAGTTTGTGACGGTTCTTACTGCACTGTCGGCTAGGCACGGACCCTAGCGAGACAGATTCATAATTACCGCCACATTGAATAAATGGAGACAGACGCGTGAACGTTGTGTTTGTAGGCCTTTATTGTGATATTGGCCGCAAAGCACCTCACCGCCTCGTTCCCACCTACTCTCTCGGTTCGCCAGCTACATGACGATAGCCGAAGCTATCGCCATGCAGCCATATAACTTTGCTACTTGCATCCCAGCTACGTGGGGTGGCCGTACATGCGTTCAACCGCCATGCGTGCACCACCGCGCCCATAGCACGTCGTCCTGGGCAGCCCCGTCCATCGTAATGACTGTAGGAACAGCCAGATCTGCACCGCCCATCCTATCACTAAGAGAGGCGGTTACAGACTGTCTGTTCCTCGTGGCTGACCCCCCCAGGTCGTGCGAATGGATGCGCCCCAGAGATCATGTGATCGGGGGTTCGTACTGCCCTCTAGTGACAACTGGTCACAAGTTGTTAGTTCTAAGTTTGACTATCCAGTTGGCAATTCTCATCTGTGAACTTTCAAAGTTTCCAAATGGCAAGAGAAGCACATGATATTACTAGTAAACTTGCATTTTTATATCAAGTTATGTTTTAGTAACGTTTTAAAATTGAAAATGGCAATGAATTAAAATATTAGCTCAGAGTAGCTGTTTTAGCTACAACTGTTAGGCCTATTTACATGTTGTTTCTTATTAGTTAACAAACTAGCATTTTTTAAAACTTATAGTGCAAACAGAAGAAAACTGTGAGAAAGAGAGTGGTAAGAATTTATTATAAAAATTTAATAAATTGCGATGAAAATCTGAACAGTAATGACTAAAAATTTCTTTAAAAAAGTTTGAGCTAATTTTATTGTTTGTGTTACAAATCCAAGCTGAGAAACCAACCAACTAGCCTATCAAGCAGAAATCCACATAAATGTTAGTGGGCTATAATTGAATCTTTTACATTAATTTAACCAGCCAACCAAGCAGAAATCCTCATGTATGATTCTGGACTATAACTGAATCTTTTACATTAATTTATGCATTATGTTTTGCATTTAATCATGTCAATCGCACATTTTCATTTACAGGTAAGCATTTCTCTATCTGTGCACAATGGTCATTTCTGACCAGTAGGCTGCATATTTACTATTAGCTCAACGTTACAATTTTTCTTTAGAGATTTCTCTATCCGAATGCAATGGTCATTTCTAATCAATAGACTGCTGATTTGTTTACATTAGCTTACAGTTTATAAGTTTAATTTAGGCATTTTTCTATGTCTGAACACTGTTCTCTATTTCTGTAGTTTTCTTGATAGATTTTATTTTGATAAAAAACCAGTTCTCTCTAATTTTAGATTGCTTTCAGATAGGTTTAAGGTTAGATTATACTAATCCTGACATTAGACAAGAGTATTTCAGTAATCTCTAGCACACAGTTAGGCCTTATTTAGGTCTAATGCTACACACTAGAGAAGTGTTACCCAGACTAACTGGGCAACCTAAGAGACTAACACCCCCCCTCCCCGGGACAGTTAAATACACCTAGCTGTGCAGGGAAGCACTAACACATTCTTCCTGAGCTTTAAGTGACAAGCTATGTAGCACTAGTATGTTAAAAGTGAAAAGGGAGACTAATGGTTATTTCTGACCAGCAGGCTGAACATTGTTTTACATTAGCTCAGACTGTGAGATCTTTATTCAGGCATTTCTCTGTCTACAATGGTCATCTCTGACCAGTAGACTGCACATTAATGTTTTACATTAGCTATAACGATGGAATTTTTATTCAAACATTTTGTGAGGCGCTGCTTCACTGTCGGCTGGCTTTGGACCCCATTGCGAAAGATTCACAGCCACCTCACTTGGAATGAGCAGAAATGGATGTGGTTTGTTTGTTTAAACCTTTATTAATAGAGGCCACGGCTCACATCACCATCTCGTTCCCATCACTCTCTCGGTTTGCCGGCCATGTGCCAATAGCCGAAGCTATTGCCACGTAGCCCTATTGCTTAGCTACTTGCTTCCCAGTTATGTGGGGCGGCCGTACTTACCTTCAACCACCGTACGACCACCACCATGTCTAAAACACTTGGTCCTGGGCAAGCCCGTCGTAATGACTGGAACAGCCAGATCTGTACCACCCATCTTATCTCTAGGGCAGGCTGTAGCAGACTGTCCATTCCTTCGAGGCTGAGCCCCCCAGGTGGTGCCCCCCAGGTGGTGTCCCACAGATCATGTAATTAGGAGTTCGTACTGCTCTCTAGTGACCACTGGTCACAATTTTTTTATCTGTCTGCAATAGTCATCTTTGACCAGCACAGTGCACATTAATATTTTACATTAGCTCAGACTATGGGTTCTTTATTCCGGCATTTCTCTGTCTGCAATATTTCCCAGCAATGCCCAGCGATGCCATGCAGCAAGAAGGTACCGTGGCAAAAACCAAAATAAAACAGAGAAAAAAAGAACAAACCAAAGAAAACCAAATGGAAAAAACAACCGGAACCCCAGAACCCATCATTAGCAAGTAAAAAGAAAAAGAAAGAATTATGAAAGGAAGAAAAGATTACCAGAGGCCCTATTTGGTTCGACCACCAAGGAGCCCCTTGACGGTGTACTAACAAGGAAACCACATGAAAGCTAAGGCATGGAAATTTTCAACAAAGCTAGTTTTTTAAGTGTTGATGGTCAAAATTCTTTCTACTTGGATTGCAGAAGACATTTGCAGTGCTTGAAATTGGATTAAATAGCGATCAGAGTTTACCTGCAATCTAAGTAAGAAAACAAGCAACAAACCAATTCGTGTGCCATTCCTTGGGTGGAACCCCCAAGAAAAACAAATTATAAAAACCATTTGTCAAGACATGCTGGAATTGGGAGTGGTGAAGCCTGCCATGGAAGGATACGCTATGCGTATTGTTCTAGTCACAAGAAAAGGATGCGACCCAAGACTTTGCGTGGATTATCGTCCACTTAACGCAGTAACCAAAATAGACCCCATACAGATGCCCTCAATTGAGAGTAATCTAAACAAATTAGGATTTTTTTAGTGGCTTTCAACGATGAACCTCGTCAAGGGCTATTGGCAGATTAAACTGGTGCCTGGTGACTGAGAAAATGGCTACCTACTCGCCTGTGGGACGTTTGATGTTCGTTGTGATGGCGTTTGGCTTAGTCAATGCGCCATCAACTTTTCAGAAACTAATAAAAGATGTTTTAAAAAACATACTGATGCAAGCTAAGTTAGTTATACTTCCATTTTAACCTAACCTAGGGCATGGAAGTATTGCCCTTTCATTGGCCATCAGTGCAACGTGTTAGGAAGGTAGGTATTTTGCTTAATGTCACCAATGGTGACTAAGGCCATACGTGACGTGCCTAGATGGATACAGAGAAGAACCCAGCAATGCCATGCGGCAAGGAGACACTGTGACAAAAACCAATATGAAACAAACCAAAAAAAAAACAAAAAAATCAAATGAAATAAAAAACCAAGACCCCAGTAGCCAACTTCGGCAAGAAAAAGATAAAAGTAAGCTCTATTTGGTTCTACCACCAAAGAGCCCCTTGATTGTGTACTAACAGAAAAACTGCATGAAGGCTAAAGCATAGAAGTTTTGTCCCCCCCCTTCTTTGGGGAAACCATGGAAAAGGTCAGCTGTAGCTTAACTATTGCCTATACACGGGGCCTACATTGCTACTGGATTGTGCAGCGTTATTGATCCGTTGGCAATCCTATCTGAGTCCTATTGTCGCGGACATTGCTATCTTGTAAGTTCGACTGGCAGAAGACCGTGATGCAGTTTGGTTTCCATAGGTAAACCGCTGTATTTGGGACAAACCTTTTGATGAGCAGTCTTTGCAAGATGCTTTGAAAATCTGCCGAATGAGAGTAGTCATCTTTGGTGTCAACTCGAGTTCTATTTTGCTTTGTCACCATGCCACTTGCTGCAAGAACAGTTTTCAGAAGCAAGCCAGATGCTTAGTATAAATATTTATGTGGATGACCTGTTGGGGGACGGACATTCCCTTGATCAAGTAATGCAACACTTTAGAGAAATAAAGGATATTTTACTGGCCTTTTGTATGCCTTTAAGCAAGTGAGTGACTTTGGCTAATGTGGTGTATTTGGGAACTACACCACAAGAAAATAGATATAACAAACAATGAGGTATGATATTGTCGGCAAAGGGCACCCCCCCGTCTTTTCCCAGCAACGTGTCATGGCAACGGACCGAGGGAAAATCACTCTCGATCCGGCTTTGGTCGGAAACAGCTGTGCCCTTATTTCTATAATTAAGACATTAGGTTTAGTTTAATATTGCATAGGAAAAATGCAATAAATGGCACCCGAACAGGGACTTTTATATAATTTTCTTCTCCTTACATTTAAATGTAATGGAAGGTTTATGTAATATTAGGCATAAGTACGGATCGAGAGTATAGGAAATAGGCCCATATTAAGCCTAATAAGATTAAACTAAGTAATATTTATAGATATAGATATTAACCTTTATTCTTTCTTTAGTTTATTGTATATTATTGTATTTAATTTCTCTTATTAATTCCATACTGAGATAGAATAGGCTTCCACCATGCATATTGGGATTTCTATAATGGAATGTGGACCAATAGGCCTAGTTTAGGAGGGGAGCTTTACACTGCCCATGAAAAACTAAAGAAAAGATTTGACAAGACAGGACAGGAGTACAAACCATTCCTGCATACAATAAAA
>JAQFZU010001714.1:0-12001 GCA_034696185.1 Henia vesuviana | reverse complement strand
CTTACTTTTGTTTTGCATTGCGCTACTTTGCATAGCATTGTGTTACTTTACTTCTCAGTGAGAACCAGCCTTTAGAGTAGAAACTAAACAAGTCGCAGACGATGTTTATGGTGCATTTCCAGACGAAGTAAATTTTAACTGTGTTGTATTACACATGTTTCGCATAAAACGTGCATTTATAGTTCAAAATGGAATTGGAATTCGTGGCCAATATTTTTTTCCAAGCAACATCTGCCCATAGCTTTATACCCGACAATACAATTGAATGCATTGTATTGACGTCCAGTTGTCGCTTGAGGCATTCAAATCTATTTTTCCATTGAAATGTTTTATTCTGTCTTTTCTCCCTTCAGTTTTGTATGAAAGCGTCGGTAGGTCAATAGCCTACGAAACTTGTATTTTCACATTCAACTCGGTGTGACGTCACCAATGTTCGTACTTGTTATTAAAGAAGCTTAGGGGCCTATTCTTGATCAGTTAAGCCAGTTCGGTCCTTAAAAGCCATTACGAGATTTTATGCAATCTTAAGATTTTAATTTTGATTAAATTTCTATTTTAGTTGCACCATCATGTACTTTGTATTGGTTTTTGTCTTCATCTTCTCATTTTGCAACGGTTTGGATGCATGTACATGCCTTCCTTCACATCCACAAACACATTACTGCAAATCAGATTATGGTGAGTTTGAAATTTTTATTTTTATCTTTTGCTTAAATCGAGGACGTCATTGAAAGTTTTTGAAAAAAGAATGTCAAAATCATGGCTTTTGTAAATATTTAAAGGGGATTTGCATGTAAATATGCTTTTTATCGTACTAATGCGCATTAAAGTAGTTGATGTTTATTTAGGTCTTGGAAACATTCTTTTGTCACTTAATGACATCGATACATTGAAAAGTTATAATTGTAGTTGTACTTCCTTATTTGACTCGAATAAGAAATTAAGAAATCGTTTTTATACTTAAAATAAATCCCACACACTTTTAACAAAACCAAACTAGTTTTTATAATTATCTTTATATAAAAAAATTCTTATTAAATTCATGGATTAAAATGTCAAGGTGACCTTTTTAAAGTTGCAACGTTTAAAAACGAGCGCAATTTCCTCATTGTTTTCCCTTTTATTCAATTTTATTTTAAATTATAAAATATTTTTCTTTCAAAGTTTTATTGGTCAAAGTGAAAAGCAGCAAAATCATGCCACATACTTACGGAGACATACAGATGATTCAAGTTAAAGTAAAGAAAACATTCAAGGTAAATAGGACGAGTGTGTAAATAGAACTTAAATTTAAAAAAAAAAAATTTTCCAGGCGAGTGAAAAGTCAAATTTAGTATTAAAACGTGGTCAAATGTGGTCAGCTAAAGACGATGGGCTGTGCGGTGTCAATTTAAGGCCAAACGTAAAATATCTCGTAACTGGAAGAGTGGATGCTGGGAAAGCCTTCATATCTTCGTGTGACTATTATCAAGAATGGTCAAAACTGACGACCAAAGAGAAAAAAGGATTTCGACGTTTGTATCAACAAGGATGCGAGTGCAAGGTATTAAAAGCACTTTTTTAACTAACACTGCGTAAATCATGCACGTAATTGTGACTGATAAACGTAAACACATGACTCTACTTATCTTTATTTGTTACGAGAGAAAATGCACTGATTTCGCTTCTTTTAGTCCAAGGCCATTAGGCAAGGAAGCAAAAACAGGCTTCACCACTTACCCTACACTATTACACTCTTAAATATAAATTTTGTTTTTCTAGATTAATTTATATAAATAAATTGCAATTAAGACAAGAGGTTATTTTAAGTCAGTAATGAATAAATTTATATTTACGTTTTGAAAAGCAACAAATAATTACATGGTAATTGCTATTATTAGATTGCAAAAACATTTGATTGAAAACATGCCAAGTTGAAAGATGGAACTAGGATGATTAAAGAAAGTGTGGTATTAATCAACTAGATGTGTGTCAGTACTATGAATACCCGCATAGAATTTAAACAATTTTAATTACTCTTAACTAACTATTATTTGTTTTATTTTAGGTCGTACAATCCTTCCGAAGCAGATGGGCACCGAAGTTCAAAGTTAATGTCAATACGTGCGCATGGGATACGGCATTGGATATAAATGGTGATTGCCAAGCACAGCAATCAATTTGTATGCCACAAGGATTAAATGGTCGATGTCAGTGGAATCGAAGTAGGAATTACAAAAAATGTATGAAGGAGAGAGAAAAAAGGAAAAAATTGAGGCAACAGCTGGAGCCATGAAT
Organism: Henia vesuviana; assembly: GCA_034696185.1. NCBI lineage: Eukaryota > Metazoa > Arthropoda > Chilopoda > Geophilomorpha > Dignathodontidae > Henia > Henia vesuviana. The sequence goes on along the minus strand of JAQFZU010001714.1, from coordinate 9,724 downwards.
TTAAAGAGACAAATAAGAGATTATGTAATATTTGACTTAATGATGATCCATTGTCATTAAAATGATTCACTTTTTGAATAATTCAAATTTCAGAGATAAAATGTAAACACATTGAATAATTATTTTCACAGATGTATTATTTATTCTTTGGCTCGTTTTCTACTGTATTTTTGCCTATTTATTTAATAAATTTTTTTTTGTCCATTTTTGGTTATTTTTTTTTATAGTTAAATGAGGTGATATTAAAATGGAAAACTGGTGAAATTTGTAGAAAAAATATTTGAATATAAAATTATATAATATTTGTTTTGCCATATTTTATTTTGTATTTAAGTGCACCATAGAACAAGTTGTAATTTTTTCCCGGGAAAGGCGCCACGAGTATATAACATTTGAAATGAGTTCTTCTCTATCAGCAGGTATTTTAAATATTTTAAAATTATACTCTAAACTATTTGAAATTACTTTTCAGATTCTGGTCGAATACTTAGTATATTATCGTTTGTTATTGTTTTTGTAATTGTCGGTGTTCCATTGTGGTGGAAAACGACTGAAACGTATCGTGTTTCTTTGCCTTATTCCCGAATTCAAGAATTATCAGCAAAGGATGTATAATAATAAGAAATTATATAAAATAATAAATTAGACAATAATAAAATTTTATCTTACTCTAGATAATATTACCAGTGAATTTAGAATTTGTGTTATATTCTGATGAGACAACGAGAGATATACAAACCGAATTACTCGTCAAATTTAAAGGTGATTATAATTGACCAAATTATAATTAAACATAACAAATATTATTTCTACAGAATTGGAATTTTGGTTAATTCAAGATGAATTCAACTTAAATTTCCGACAAGCAACTGCTGGTGAAACTGCTCACCTTAAGTCACCATTCAAAGGTTAAAACTTGAAATAAATAATATTAATTATAAATTCAATTATTTTTATTATTAGATTATATTAATTTCCTTTTGAATCACCAAGTAAATCAAGTGGGAAAATTAATTATTCACCTTTTACCATACGATTCTAATGTGTTACCGAACCAAAGCAAGTTATACGTCACAAAACATCGGCTTATACTCGCTAAAGTGACATCAGGTCATGCAAATTTGATTCAAATATATTTTTAATTATATAATAAAAATTAATTTATAACTATAGATAATATTGATGAATTCCGAAGAAATATCCTCGATTTAATAATCAATCGAAATGGGTTACAGAAATCAATTGCCAATGTTATAGCACCGAACTTAATCCCCGTAAAATAAATTTCGTTTATCAAATGCAAATGTTAATTTTATATTTGAAAAACAGCCCGATAAAGCGACTATGAGAACAATGCCAAGTTCACCAAACTATGATTTAACCTTTAATTTAATTGTTCCTCAACCACATTTGAAAACCGTCAAATGGGACATTGAAAATGCAATTAATAGTAATATAAATATAATTTAATTTAAATACAAAATTGAAATTAAATTTTTTTTACAGTGTATTTTAAACCGATGATTGACAAATTATCAAATTTAGTTAAATTTAATATTAAATCCCAAGTTTTATATTTAACAACATTAAATGTGAAAGCAAATTACAACGTTGAAGAAAAATATTTTTATTTATCTTCGGATCAACTTCCACACGTTCTTAATCCGATCGAAGCAAAACTTGGTAATTAATAAACATTTTAATTTAATTTAATTCGAATTTTTACTTGTTTATTATAGGATCTTTTGTATCTGTCAATCAAAATATAAATTTCGTTGTTTACGTACCAACGAATGAAGAATCACCACTTTACATATACGATTCACATGGTTTGTCAATTCAATTCACATTATTAATAAATATTAAATATTATATTTTATTAGGAAAACCATCTTCGACAAATTCATTTTTAAGTCCTCGATGGGGCGGTATTTACATCTATAATAGTAATAATTCGAGTGAGATATCGATAGATTCGGTTAAAATGTGTGATGTTTTCATGGGACAATTGAGACTTTTACTTGGATTAAAATCATTTGTTGGTGGAAATATAATTTTTTTTTTATATTTAAATTTAAATATAAAATATTTTTATAGGATTCATTTGAATATATTCATTTTGAGCCTTTGGATGACAGTTTTATTACTGATTGGGTATAAAAGTATAATTTTCATGTTATAATTTATAAAATTTAATTTTCTAGGAATATGATTATTTACTGAGAAAAAATACAATAGAAAATATCGCTACTGTATCTAATACTCTTAGATCACTTTCACAATTATTAGGAGAGATCGAAAATATCGTTATTAACGATCAAGTTGGAAATTGGGTAAATTTTAATTTTGAAATTTATCAAATTTTTGACAAAATTTTACTTTTTAGGTATTTTCGTCCGTGGAATCGACTATGAAAAGTATAGAAAAATTAGGAAAAGGCGATTTAATAAATTCATTTACGCTTTCTACTAATGGGAAAATTGATTCTGGTAATTGCATTAACATTTTTAATTTAATAAATAATTTTAATAATTTCATAATTATTAGAAAATGCATTTTTTGATCCATCCATGTTGGCGCTTTTGTATTTTCCCGATGATCAAAAGTAAGTTTTGAATAAAATTTTTAACAAATAAAATAATTCGTATTAATTTTCTAGATACGCCGTTTACGTCCCGTTATTTCTCCCCGTTGGAGTTCCCATTGTTTTTAGTCTGTTTTATTTATTTCAAGTTTATAAAGCATCGAAAAATAAAGACACTAAAATCGAATAGCATCAACAAAATTGTAACAATTTTCGTCTATTATTTATTTCTTTACAAATTGGTTAATTAAAATCTACTTGTCCCTTAATTCTAGCTTTAATTATGACGTCAAAACCACATGATAAGCACATGACACGAAAAATAAAAAAATTGTCGTAGCCAACGACATCTACTTACAAAACATTCCCCGTCCGCAAACCCAGTTGACTTTTCATTGGTTGTGACGTAAAGAAAATATTAAACGATGTCAAACCCACTCACAAGTCGTATGGAAAATGCAAAACGTGAGCTACATTTATCAGTTCATTTCTAGTGTTTATTCCAAGTACTTTGATCGGCCATATTGTGCTATACGCCTTCTCTTACTAAATCAACCTGCTATTTAAAGGGACTTCCTTTTACGCAATTTATCATTAATTTTCGTTTCCAACAGGTAATTTATTGTTATACTTCTTACCTATTTTAATTACTCAACATGAGAGATCCGAAAAGAGAAATAAAGAAATGCATTTCGGTGCTCTGATGTTACGGATACGAGAATCGCATGTAATCGTTTAATCCATTGAATGTTTTCGTTTCAGGCCTCTTTTAGTATTTGCAGACCGACAGAAAAATGTCTGCTGGACCATACAATTATTCGTATATTTTTAAATACATAATAATAGGCGATATGGGTGTAGGAAAGTCTTGCTTACTTCATCAATTCACCGAAAAGAAATGTAAGTTGATTTTCTGTTGTCAATTTTCGGATTTATCAAGTTGGTTTTTACTCGATTATTAGTTATGGCCGATTGCCCCCACACGATAGGAGTGGAATTTGGAACTCGTATCATTGAAGTATCAGGTCAGAAAATCAAATTGCAAATTTGGGATACAGCTGGACAAGAACGATTTAGAGCTGTAACTCGAAGTTACTACAGAGGAGCTGCTGGGGCTCTAATGGTTTATGATATTACGAGGTAATTTTTTTATTTGTTTGAAAAGTAGTGAGTTTATGAATTAATTTTTCTTATATTATTATTAGGAGAAGTACATATAATCATCTAAGCAGCTGGCTTACAGATGCAAGGAATTTAACTAACCCAAATACAGTAATTATTGTCATTTTCTTTGTTTTGGTTCGTGAGTGATGCGTGGATTAAATTTAGGTAATTTTCTTGATTGGAAATAAATGCGATTTGGAAGCCCAACGAGATGTTACTTACGAAGAAGCTAAACAATTTGCTGAGGAAAATGGGTTAATGTTTGTAGAGGCCAGTGCAAAAACGTAATTTTAATTCATTTTAATATTTAATTTTCTTTTGTTACGTAATAATAAGTTTTTTTTCATTTCTTTTTATCAGTTTATTTTTAAATTTGATAAAAATTTAATTTATTTATTAGGTTGAATAAATTTTATACATTTTAATTTTTTTACCAGAGGTGAAAATGTCGAAGACGCATTTCTAGAAACCGCAAAAAAAATATATCAAAATATTCAGGATGGAAGGTTTAATAATTGAAATTTAATAAATATAAAATAACCGATATTTTCTTTTTCTTTTAGTCTCGACTTGAATGCAGCGGAATCGGGAGTTCAGCACAAACCTTCAGTGCCCAGAAATGCACTGAGCAATGATCAGCAACCAAGCAAAGATTCCTGCGCATGTTAATAGACTAATATTCAGGTATAAATTCAATTTGAAAAATAAAAAATTCAAATTAAACAATCTTCATCTTCTTAAAACAGATTTCTGTTGTGGGTTGTGCTGTGTAGTAATTACAATTGATTTATTTGTGCTCATCTCACTACACAGAGTGGATTTTACCAAAGTTATCGAACACTCCACAATGGAACGAATGTCTTCAGGGAGCTGGGTCTCTCTCTCTCTCTATTACTCTTACTTATCTCACTATTATATTTCCATCCTCTTTATTTTCTTTTTCTTTTGTTTCATTTTTTTTTTTGGTTTGCACAAACTTGTTTTGATTCGAGTATTAAACAAGAAAAAATTAAAATTAATCAAATTAGCATTACAAAGTAACAATTTTTTTTCTTTGGTTTTTTTTTAAATAACTGTACAAATTTATAATATTTTTGTGTATACTTTAATCATTCTGATACCTTAAAAGTTAAAATAAATTGATAAAATAATTAACAAAATTTTTATACAGATAAAAGATTTGCTACTTTTCTTTTTTTTTATTTTTATTTAAATTATGGCTTAAAATCTATCGTTTTGTGAATTTCTGTATTTGTTAGGGTTGCCGTAACTCGGATTTCAATCGAGTGTAGCAAAAATAATGAAAGGAATTAACACAGTGAGATTACAGTTAAAGAAAAATAATTTAATCTTTATAATTACACGAATAATAGTTTAATTATTTTAACAGTAAATAAACATCCCAGTTTTCTATTTATTTTGGTAGAAAATTTTTAAAAAAATACCAGTAGTACCACAATTCTTCATCACATATGAATTACTAATGAGGAAATAAGACCAAAGTATTTATTAAATGAACAATTTTAACGATAATTCGAATTTTGATTGGCTCATATCGAATTAACGTTTGTTACTCTTAAGAATCATGAAAATGTCATTGTGATGAATATCGGATCAACTAACAGAATATCTTGTATATAAATACTTTACCAGCATATTGTACTTGAAACTGAATAGAATTTATATAGTTATTTCATCCTTTCTGCTGAATATTTAGCGAAATCGGGCAACCCTAGTATTTGTTGCTAAAGTTGTACAATTTTTTTTTTGTTGTATTTTCCTAATTCCTATGGCCGATCATTGTGTCTGTAAATATACTAATCTGCTAACATCAATTATTATTTTCTTATATATTTTTAGTTATTTGCACTATATGATTAATGTGTATTGTACCACTTTATAGGAATTTTATTTTTATATTTTTTTTTCATTTTTCAGTTTTTTTTTTGTTTTTAAAATTGTATTTTTGGTACTGGTACAATGTAATGAAGCTTTTTTCAGTTTTGGCTAAAAATATATACATGAAAAAGAAAAATGGAAGGTTTTATTAATGCTTTAAAAAAATGTTGTCAAAATTTCTATAAAAACATTTTTATAGTTGAAATGCTATTATAAACATCAATTATTCTTAAAACAAAATGTTCAAATGAAATCTTCACTTTCTTTAAGGTTAAATTATATTTTTTAACAATTCTTAATTTACAAAAATGGGAGTGTTGGTAAGTGAAGATTTCATTTAGTTCTCAAAAATTTGTTACTAGAATGCAGTGCAATGTTAGGTGAGATTAAAATGAAAAAAAAATTTGCATTAATCATTTATAAATTTACTTTTCATCTTGTTCTGTTTCTGAATGTTGCTTTGTAAAAAAAAAAATGAAAAAAGAAAGTTGCATTTCATATATCAGCAGAGCCAATAAATCTATATAAAAGACAATACAAGTTTTTTGTTTTAAAAACATAATCAAGTAGATAAAAATGTGAATTATCAATTGAAATTGAATTTTGTTTGTAAAAACTATTTTATTAATAACTGAATCACTAAAGATAATCAAACAAGTTATTTATTAATTTCTGATTTCATAAAAAAAATTGAAAATATTATGTAATCACTACTTTCACGAATATGTTACAATCTCAAGTCTTATTATTATTATTATTTACTTATTAATCTTAGCTAGTTATTTTAAAGTTGAATATATAAATTTACAAATTAATCTATAATGTTAATGCTTAGTTGGCGGTGGTTGTGGTTGTGGTCGTGTCAGTGGTCGTCGCTGCCATTGAATTGATGGTAGTTGTTACTGTGATTGGTTAAATCGGTGGTGACGTCATGAGCGGCAATATGAACTGCCCAGCTGGCAAATGTTGATATGTCATTGTGATGTCGTGATGAAAGTATTAATATCAGTTTAATAATGGCTGCCGATCTACAGTGGAATCAATTTTGTGGGCGATATTCGGAACACATTTTGTACATAGACAAAGGAACAAGATTAGGGGAAAGGTAAAAATGAAAATTTATTCAAAATTGTATTTATTGTATTTATTTCATTGCTGATTTGCCTCATGGTGATGTAAGGCTTAGGGATAAAGATAGGGTTTGAGTTGGAGAAAGGATTAGGGATAGGACTAGAAAGAGGATTAGGTTGGGTTTAGAGTTATTTAAGAATAAGGATAGGCTTAGGGTATTCAATTTTTCCTTTAGCGGCCACGACACTACTACCAACACCATGCCTCTTGTAGATTTTTGAGTTAAAATTTTTGTATCTTAAAATTACATCAAGATTAGATCGAAATTACATTTAAAATTTTTGTTTTTGTAATGGCGAAGGGATACTACTTACTTTAAAACTAAACTTTACAAATATCAAATATATTACTTTTTACAATTCAGACATAGAAATGACAAGTTCAGGAATTAATATACAATATCATGACTAAAGCTGCTGATGAGTTTTGAAATGTTAGGATGAGTGGTTCTCTGGCTTAAAGCACATTGAATTTATTTAACTAATCAGGTGAGGAACAATGGTTTGTCACCTTTTTAGTTTGTTCAGGGAAGTGGCTTTGCAAACATTGAACTTACTTCATCCAGATTGGCCTGTTAGTAGTTTGTTTGTCATATTCCAACATTAAAGTTAAAGTGCATTTATATTGTTAATATTTTGACTGTTTTGTGTGCTGGGGTGCAGATTGCTCTGTAGTTGTATTGGGTTTCAGTAAGGCTTTGTTGATTTATGAGTTGGTAAGAGTTGTCACTGTGTCTCTTACATCCAGGTTATACTCAGGTTCATTTTGCACATCTTCATCTGCAAGACTGTGTGTGAAGGCTTCTGAGCATCCTTTGCAGTATTGTAGGATGCTTTTGATGTAAACTTTACCTTTCATTAATAATTGTGCTTTCATTTTTTTTTTTTTGTCTTTTCTTTGTTGATCTATATGATATGATCATAAGCATGCTGCTGCCTCCTTGTTTGATTGCAAATTGGAGTGAAAGTAATGAGTTTGAATTTTGGATGTCCAAACAGCCTCTGGCTTTCACCATTTTCTCTCTTTTGAGAAGGTGGTGTAGTTGATCTTATAAGGCTACTGATATACATATATTTCATCTAGTTTTAGTAAGTTCCTTCTACTTTAATTCATTGAGGTATTTTGGTTTTTTTTTTTTTTCATTTACTTGTGTATTGACGTTTTTTCTTTTCGTGGCATTTGCTAGGTTGTCTTTGATTTTCTCCTTGGCATTTGCATGCACATTTTTGGATTGTTTATTTATCAGATTGCATTTAGTTTCAGTAGGTTTTGTATATGTTCTGTGATGTGTTTTAAGTTAATAGTTGCATTTGACTGTCACAGCCACTGATGATTTTATACAATATTTTTTCATTCTTCAATCTTAGGATAGTGTCGGTTCGCTGTCATTTCTCATTTATGATTGCAGTGTTTAGCATCATGCAGAGAAAATGATAATTGGATTGTGGCTTACAGTTTCTCGTTCTTTTCTGGTCTCAATAAAAAAGAGGCCTTCTATTGGATGAATTCTATTGGATTCTTGGACAAGTTGGTATTGCCGGAAATAAAAACTGCTGATACTCCTGGTCAGATTAAGCCTTTGTCTTGTGCTTATGATTTTGCTTTGTTATTATCCAACATGCATGGGTTGGTCTAGAAAAAAGAGGAAAACTTCCAAGCCCTAGCCTTCATGTGGTCCCCTGTTAGTACATCATCAAGAGGCTACTTGATGGTGGAACCAATAGGGCCTACTGGTTGTTTTTTCTTTCCTAATTTTTCTTTTCTTTGCCTATGATGGGTTCTGGGGTCCAAGTTGTTTTTTCTCGTTTAGTTTTTTGGTTTGCTTTTTCATTTCATTTCATTTTGGTTGTGCCGCAGTGTCTTCTTGCTATTAGGCATTGCTGGGTCGTCTGATTTACATCTCGACATGGTTGCCTATGATTTTTGGCTGTTAGGCTTCTGTTTAGCTAAATTGGTTATGTATTTTGTTAAACCTAAGTCATCCCAAATATAGTCTTAGCAGCTGTGGATTTATTACTTTCCTTCCTTCCATATCTCATCAAACACTTGCAGACGATGCATATAAAATATTTTATAATTCTTATCACTAGATGGTGCTAAATTAAAAATAAATTGAAAATATACACCTTACGATAAATGATATGCATAATTAAAAATTTTATAAAAGAATTAGATACGAATCTTTTAAATATATCTTTACGTGGTTTTTTAAACTGTGAATAAATTTATTCTTTTATAAAAATCAGATAATCACATGTTAGCTCTGGTGCCTTAGAAAATTCACCACTAGTCGGCGGCGAAGGTTAAGCCGGTTCGTGGTTTGGCTTGGCGCATGCCTTTATTAGCCAATAAACAGCAATAGTGCAGTTCTCAGAGTTCTCTACTGCAGAGTGGTTTTGGCTATTCAGATCAGTTTCCGTGTTTCGATGTCGGAAACTTAAAACTGCATGAAAAGATAGGATTAACTACAAAATATGACGATCGATACGAAATATCGAAAACGAGATTTACACCTTTACGCGCAACGCCGGTGATGGACCGCAGTCCAAATAACTGTGCTTGAAACATCAACAGTCGTCGCCATCATCATTCCTTTACAGGTGACCGAAATGAAGGTATTAATTACAGGTATATTCGCTTTTTCTTTATATTTTCAAAACAAAATTTATTTTATTTTTTTATAAATAGCGATTTAGGCGAACACGACATTAGGTCTACCTGTGACCGAATATAACACGAGTTAAATGTGGAGGTAATGAAATTAAGTGTTATTGACTTATTTCAAATATTTACAAGAAGAAAATTTTTAAAAAAATTTTTAAATGAAATTTTAAAACAATTAAAATTGTATTTGTTTTATAATTATTTAAAAAATAATATATAAAAACCATAAACAATTTCTTTTTAAAGTTTTTTTATTATTTTTTTTCATTCCCTTTAAAAATC